>PVJS01015069.1:0-39419 GCA_004027185.1 Glis glis | reverse complement strand
GGGGGGTGGGTGGGCGTGGCTTTCTTGTGTTGGAGGATGGTGGGGCATAGCGTGGCTTTCTTGTGTTGGAGGAGGGTGGAGCGTGGCGTGGTTTTCCGTGTGTTGGAAGTGGATTTCTGTTCCACAGCTGGCCTGAGAGAGGAGAGGCTGGTATCCCCATTCCCCTGGCTGCCCAGGGACGGGTTTGGGCAAGTGTTCACTTGCGGGTCCTTCAATCTCACGACATCCCCATGAGGTGGACTTGTTCTCAGGGCGTCTCTTCTGCTTTCCCCAGCGGCCTGCAGCTGGGTGACCACAGCAGGGTGACCACAGCTGGGGGGGGGCATTTCCTGTTGTTTTCAGTTTGGGTTGCTGGGGTTTGAAACACAAGCTGGTTTGGCTTCAGTGTGAGCAGCGCCTCCTCCTCTGCAGACCCTCCAGCCTAGGACTCAGATCAAGGGCCCAGCCATAGAGCCCTGCCTGTGCTCCCAAGAAGTTGGCAATCCCCTGGGAGGGTACTCCAGAAGACACCCCAACTTCACGAAATTGGAGAAAGAAAGCAGGACAGAGGATTGGACAAGAGAAACTCCAGAGTTTAGCAGATGCTGGAAGGAAACTTACTGGGCATGGAGCTGGGGGGGGGGCTGGAGCCTCAGTTTTCTCATCTGTAGAGTGGTTTCAGCACCGCCTGCCTCCCTCTCCTGATCCATCAGAGGAGGGAGGAGACCACTGTCAGGGACGCTGCAGACAGAGCCAGACCTGGACACAGCTCACGTTTAGCTGGTTCCCTGGCCACACGCCACTACATGGATTAACTCACAGCCAACTACCTCTGCTGCACAGATGAGGCAGTGAGGCCCGGAGAGGTGTGTGCCTCAGTCACACAGCAAACATGTGGCTTGCCAGGTTGGAAAGAGGCTTGGCTGACTTGAAGTTGGGTGCTTTGTTCGCTACCTCCTGATCCGGTCTGTCAGTGATTGTAAAATGAAGCGCTTAAGACATCACAGTTGGACATTGTCACTGTTGAATGACGGGCAAGGAACAGAAAATTCGAGACCCCGACTCAGTTAAGGCAGGAGGCATTTTATTACCACGGGGCTACCTCTCTCCAGCAAGACAGAAAAATGGCAGCCCCTTGTATGGCTCACTGTTTCCTTTTATAGAGAGCAAGCAGAGTTCATGGGTTATGCTTTAAATCAACCAATCATAGTAAATTTTTCCTTATTTAGAAGCAAGGGGGTAGGTCTAGGGGCACGAGCTGAGCGTACAGGCGGGAACCAATTTCGTGGGCTTTATCCAGGGGCGGGGACCACTTTCGCGGGCTTTGTCAGCCAAAGGTCAGGGAGTCTAATTTTAGGGTAAAAAACGAGGCTAAAAAATTACTTTTAGGGCATGTTATCACATCACAGGAGGCATTATGTCTCTTGGCCAGGGCTTGGGGCAGGCTTGGCTAACTTTACCTTCCGGACTTCTCAGCTGGCAGCTAGACAGGTCTGAGTTGGCCTGGTTCCTGGGAGAGGGCGGCTGGGGGAGGCTGAGCCCACTGGCCCCTCTGCCTCTTCAGGTGGTCTGGGGCTCCTCCACATGGATCCTCTGGTGTTTATAGGGCAGCCCAGGGCTCCAAGTGACCCAGGTGCAGCTGCGGGTCCTCTCCCATCCCTCTTAGGGTCAAAGCAGTCCCAGTCCAGGACCGGGGCAGGGAAGACAGATCCCAAATCTCTAAGGAGGAGGAATTTGTGGCCTCTTTATCCATCACAACCCCACAAGGCCTTGTTCGGGTTCCAGGAAAAGCGAGCTTCCATGATCCCTGAGAAGATGGTCACAGGACAGCTGACCTGGCCCTTGGGAGTCCCAGGCCATCCCGAGGCCCTGCACGCTGTGGTCCTCACAGGGAAAGAGCCAGGCCGCAGAGCAGTAGGAAGCCTAGCTACATAGCCTCTCTTCTCTTAGGGCCCAGTCTGTGTCATCCTTAAGGACTTCGGAAGCTTGAGCACACCAGCCGTAGCTTGCAGCTCTGCGGACATGGCCCATGGGGCATTGTGGGTAATGAAATGGGTGGAGTGGCGCTGGGAGCCTGGCCTCCTGCTAACCCCACAAAGCACCCTCTTTGATCTTGGCAGGACCAGCAAAGAAAGATCTAGAAGAGGGGCCAGGGGGCTGGGCAGTGCAGACCCAGATAGAGCACGTCCAGGATGAGGGCTGCAGACGTGGCAGCCTTGGAGGATGGCACGTGGCCTGCTGTCAGCGCTCGCGGCCATTTCCCCCTTTCCTTCCCCACACTCCCCAAAGTAGCCCTATTGGCATTGGGCTAGAAAGCCAGTGTGTCAGCCGGGCGTGGTGGTACACATCTATAATCCCAGTACTTGGGAGGCTGAGACTCGAGGATTGCAGGTTTGAGGCCAGTCTCAGCAACTTAGTGAGACCCTCAGCCAATTAGCAAGACCCTGTTTCAAAATAAAAAATAAAAAGGGCTGGGGGGGTGTAGCGCAGAAGTAGAACTTGTCCCTAGGTTCAGTCCTCAGTATCACAAAACAAACCCCCCAACAAAACAAAACAAAAAAAGATCTTCAGGCACATGCTGGGAAGTATCCATCCAAAACATCACAAAATACTCCATAAATTATTATTTGTCAGTTAAAATAAAATTTAGAAGAAAAAGGCAGGAGCCATAAAAGAGAACAACTGAAAAACTGAACTTCACAGAGATTTCAAAACTTCTGAATTTCCAAAGACCTCAATAAGAAAATGAGAAAACACACAAGGGATGTGCACATGTATTTATGTGTCATTTTGATTCTCACTATGATATATAATTACAATGTACCAGTAAAAGTAGAGAAAAAAGAAAAAGAAAGGGAAAAAGAAAAGGTAACAGTCAGGCGTGGTGGTGCACACCTGTACTCCCAGCACCTTGGAATTCAGAGATCCAAGCGGAGCCCAGGAGCCCACCGTTAGCAAATCAGCCAGACCTGGGTGGAGTTCCAGCTCAGCAGCTCGGTGACCTTGGTCAAATTACTTAACCTCTCTGACCTTCTTTTCCCATAGAAAGCAGAGAAGAGTTTGGGGATAAGTAAGTAAAATTACATTTATGTGGCGCTTGGCAGAGCACGGGAGCTCAAAAAATAGTTGATAATATGTGCCAAACCCAGGGGCAATGGCTTTTAACTTTTTTGGGATTACAGGACCCTTTGGGAACCTGAGAAAGCCTGGACTTTCTCCTCTGAAAAGTGTAGACCTACAGGTAGGGCACGATTTCCAGGGGCTCGCCTCTCACGGTTAGCTGCGTGGTTGGCGCCCGTGGGGAGGACCGAGCGCCGTCTCTGGCCTTATCAGCCTGGCACAGGCTCCCTGCCAGAGCCCCAGGCTTCAGACTCACGTATGGACAGCACACCCTGCCGTGCATCTTCAGGCAGCCTCCCTGAGCCCTGGGCTGGCACCAAAGAGAAAACTCAGCTGCAAACCCTCGTGCAGTAATTGAAGGCACACGTCGTCTCTAGGCAGCCCTAGGGTTTGCTGGCAACTGAGGAGTTAAGAGGATGAGATTAGCCTGGAGCTAGAGGACCGGGTCAGGGGTCTCCTTTGAAATTCTCACATGGACCTTGGGGTTTCAGTGCATTTCATCCAGGGAGAGACCGGCACAGGGCACCCCCTTCCCGCCCTCCTAGTGTGAGTGTGCCACACACTCTAGCCTGCACGCTGCAGCCCGGTTAATATCATTGCCACGGGAGGGAACCCACCACGGTCTGCTCAGATATATTTCCCCACACCCCAGTCCCTTCCAGACTCTATGCAAGCCGCGAGTTTGGCAATTCTGCATGGCAAGCCTGAGGATTCTAAAGTTAAAGAAATGAATATAAATAAATCAGCAAGCCTTTTATCCGGGACTCGTTGCCAGTCACATCTGTCCCCCCTTCCCCCCTCTGGCATGGCTTCTAAAGTGGAAACAGGGTGGCCTCGGCTTGGGGAAATTTTACTGTTCAACCTGAGCCTTTAACAAGGTGGAAGCGGAAGGCCTCCTGGCCCCACATCTCCTCGCCTGGCGGTTTATCTCGCCTTAAGTAACTGCAGCTGGGCCTCCGCGATCGCGGCCTCTCCAGACCCGGTGCGTCCAGCCTGTTTCCCGCGGCTGTTTTGGAAAGAGGCTGTGCTAACTGGCCTCTGTGAGGGTTGCTTTCTGTTTTGGAGGCGGGATCGTGCTCCCTGGCGGACTCGGATCCTGTGGTGTGGAGATGGATTCTGAGGCAGGGAGGAGAGACAGAGGCGCCTCCGCAGCCCGTGTCCACTCCCACACCCCCAGGCTTTGCGGTGCTGATTCGTCTTCTGAGAGTCAAAATGCCAAAATACATTACAGGCTGCACAGCATTTCTTTTTTTAGGGTGAGATATTTATTGACACAGTTCTCCTATTAACAATTCATATCTTGATTATGCGGCAAAAGCCTAACAGAGGATCAACCCACGGTATTCAAAACCATAAAAAAAGGGCTTTTATTATATTTGTTAGGAATTGCCCTAGGCCACAAATAATGGAGAACTGAGATAGCCACTTAGCACAAGATACAAATTTATTTCTGTCCTCAATAAAAGAAACTCGAGTAGCAATCCTGGGCTCCCAAGTGTCACTAGCAACTCTGGCTCCTTCTGTTTTTGTACTCCACCATCCTCCAAGCAGGGCTTACCACCCTGATGGTCACCTCAAAATCCCAAGGTGACTGCTAGAGCTCCAGCCACCATGTCTACATCCCAGACAGGAAACTGGAGGGAGGGGCTGCTTGTCTGCTTTGTTTCTCCCCCAAACCTTTCCTTACATCTCCTAGATTACCCCCAGCTGCAAGGGATGCTGGGACATATGGTGGTTTAGCTGTGCATGCAGGACCTCAGAATCAAATCAGGATTCTGGCAGGAAGGAGGGGAGTATGGACACTGGGGTGTCAACTCGAGGTTGCTTCCAGTACCTCCAACCTCCTGAAGACGTGGCATGGTGCCCTGTGGAGGGCAAGATCCAGCCTGTTTTGGCTGTGCCCAGTGGGGTCCATACTTGGTGAGTTTGTATCAAGTGGGCAAGGAGAAGAAAGTTCTAGAACCATAGGCCTTTGCTGCCTGCTGTAGGGGGAGTACAGCTCTCCTGCACCCCCAGCTCCTGGGCAGTGGGGAGCAAGCCCACCAGAGGGCCTCACCCATGGGCCTCCTCCTGAACTGGAGGATGCCTTAGGAACAAACTCAGGGACAGGTGAGCAGGGGGCCTGGCCTCAGGGCTGGAGTTGGGGGGTTCTGGGTTCCCACACCCGCATCCTACACAACGAGCGTGGGGCCCAAGCCCTTTCTCAGCCTGAGTTCGGCTTGCTGGGAGTGGAGTTCAGCTTAGGAAGACGGCAGGAGATAGACCTCTGGGAAGGCTTAAATGAAGAACTACTAAATTGAAAACAAGGAACGGGGGAGATTTTAATGCAAGAGAATAACAGCATGGTCCACGTTCCCTCCGCAGGCCTGTCCTGCCCGGGAATGTGCTGGCTGTGTGTCCCCGGGGCCCTGCCCTATGGGTGGCACACCTGTCCCATGCCTTACATTCCACTGCTGCGCTGGCTTTGAGGGGCGCTGTCTCGGGCCTCGGGCTCCCTGCCCTCTGCTTGCCCGACTCTGCCAACACCGGCAGGGCCTGACCACTGGCCAGGTGGCCTCGGACGGGTAGACGGCACCCTGCTCCTCCTCGGGTGTCTGTCCCGGCCGCACCTGCCCGGCGGGCGCTCCGTCGTGGGCAGCATGACCCCCGCCCCGCGACACTGCTCAGACTCGGTGCCCGCCTCACAGCTGGTCCTCGTCCACCCAGATGGTCTTGCGCTGCTCCTCACTGATTTTGTCTTTGATGACGCGCAGCAGCTCCTCCACGCTGCCCCACATCTCGGCCTCCACCGTGGCGTACAGGCAGGGCAGCGCCTCCAGTTCCTTCTCCTTCAGCCGGCACACGCGCAGGAACTCCTCCTCCGTCTCTGGCCGGGGCAGCAGCTTCCTGGGGGAAGATGCGGGGTTGTGGGGAGGCTGCGGGGTGGACCCCGGCCCAGGGGCTTGCACGACTGCCTGCCCACCCTCAGGAGGGCCTCCGGAGGAAGACTACCCTGACCATCCGGGGGCCGCTGCTGCAGCCGCCAGCTGATCCTCTGGCCACCTTCAGCACCCTGTGTACTGTGCCTTCATCTGCTGTGCACTGTGGAAGTCCCACGTGGGGATTTTTAAGAAGTTATTTTTATTGTTAATTGTGATAAGATATTTGAATATAAAATTTACCATTTTAATTGTTTTATGTGTGTGTGTATGTGTGTGTGTGTGTGTGTGTGTGGTGTTGGGGATTGAACCGAGGGGTGTTCTACCTCTAAGCTACATCCCCAGCCCTTTTTATTTTTTATTTTGAAACAGGTTCTAGCTAAGTTACCATGTGCTGGCCTTAAACCTGAGATCTTCCTCTCCCAGCCTCTCAAGGCCTGAGATTACAGGTGTGCACTGCCATGCCTGGCTCCATTGAAACTATTTTGCGAAGTGTACAGTTCAGTAGTGTTGAGCACATTCATTGCTGTACAACCAGTCTCCCGAACTTCCTCATCTTCCCAGGCTGAAACTGCACCCACTAAACGCTCACTCCCCATCTCCTCCCCAGCCCCTGGCACCCACCATTCTACTTTCTGTCCCTATGGACTTAACTACTCCAGGAGCCTCCTGTGAATGGAATCTCAGTGTCTGTCCTTTTGCAACTGGTTGTTGCACTTGGCACAATGTCCTCAGGCACGTTGGAGCAGGTGTCAGAAAGTCCTTCCTTTTCAAGGCTGAATAGTATTCCATTTTACATATAGGCGACATTTTGTGTATCCATTTATCTGTCCATGGACACTTGGGCTCCTTCCACCTTTTGGCTGTTCATAATGCTTCTATAAATGTGGGTGTGCAAATGCCCTTGTTTTTAATACCTTTGGGCAGAGACCCAGAAGTGGATGTGCTGGATCATATAGTAATTCTGTACTTAATCTTTTGGGGATCAGCATCATGTTTTTCACAGTGGCTGCACCGTTTCACACCACGTTACATTCCAGCAGCAGCACACAGCATTCTAGTGTCTCCACAACCTCACTAATGCCCTCGCCAACACCGCCAGTTACTCTGGCCTCCTCTGTCACGGTGGATTCCAGGGCACTGACAGCTGCTCTGGAAATGTTGGTGAGAAAAAAGGAAGCGGCCTAACTTTGCTTAGTCTCCACCATCCCTTCTGTGAAATGGTCACACGCTTGTTCTGCAGCTGTATGAGGACAGGCAGGGACCCCAGGTGACGCCCCTCAAGGGCAAGGCTGTCCTCGTCTCTCAGCCTCCATCCTCAGCACCACCCTCGCTTTCTATCCAGCCCCTCAGACTTGTGAAGAATCCTGCAGGCTGGCGCTGGGCAGGGATCCAGAGTGAGCTGGGTCCTGCACCACTATCTTTACCTAGGTCACCGCACTGCCCGTCTCCACAGAGGCAGCGTGGGGGGACCTTCGGAACCCCAGGAGCTCCCTGCCCCACTTGGAATTAGGTGCCCTATCCTTCCAGTGGCCAACGCACCTTGATGTGGTCCAGCTCCACCTCCTTCCCCCACTGCCCAAACCCCGACCTCCCTGGGGCATCCGCAGCTGTGGTGCATCTGGTCAGTTCACCCACGAGGCCTCCCCCATCACCCTGCTGCCCCTCCTAGCACCTGTCCTCACCAGGAGTGTCCTATACGGGTGAGCTGGTGTCAAGGTCAGGGGCTGCGTCCATCAGGGACTGGGGGCCTGTTCATTAGGAGGACTTAGTGGAGGGATGAGCGGAGGCCAGGGGCTGGCGGGGGAGAGGAGGAGGGCAGGTCTCAGCCCTACCTGAACCTCTTGATGTTCTTCTCAGAGACGCGGATGCAGAGCACGATGGGGTAGATCTTGCACTTGATCAGGTCCCGCACGCAGCTGATCCCCGCTTCCAGCAAGCAGTGCTTGTTCTAGGAGCACAGTGGTCTGGTCAGTAGAGGTTCCCGGCCCTCCCCAGCCCATGTGGGCACTGGGAGCGGGCTTGGCCCCCAGAGACAGATGCCAGGGGGATGAGAGCTCACCAGGGAGCAACCAAGGCACAACCTGGCATCCATGAGCTGAGACCCCGCACCCTCGACACTTCCAACGCCTTGCCGCGCATAGGGATGCACGCCGGCACAGAGCAGGCCCCAGGACGGTTCCAATAAAATACCTGCTGTACTTGGGAGGATTGCAGGTTCAAGGCCAGACTCAGCAACTTAGCGACGCCACGGTTCAAAATAAAATGTACAAAAAGGGCTGGGGGTGTAGCTCGGAGGTAGACCACCCCTGGATTGAACACCCAGTACCAAAAACAAAACAAACAAAAACACCTGCCTCCTGCCTGCCCGGACCTTGATGGGCTCTTGGTACCAGGCAAGAGGGTACAAAACACCAGAGAGGTAAGGCGGGCGGGTGGGTGCTTGAGCACCTCTAGGGCTCTTAACCACAGACAACCCCTGCTTTGCTGAAGGCATCACTTTAAATAAACATCGAGCTTGGTGTAGAACCCGAAGGTGAATCTCGTGTCCTAAGTGCAGCTGCATAGGTTCACACAGTGCACACACCAGGGAACCGCACCAGGCCAGAGGTAGCGATGGCTGGAGCCCCTGGACTCCCTTCTGGACACTGCTCCTGTCCCCGACTTCTAATGGCAGTCTTCTGTGTGGCCTCGCCTTCTCAGCTGAAGCCATGTTGGCCCAATCACCCTGCTCATTTTCTCTCTACTCTGGCTGTCAGAATTTCCTAAACTTGCCGGGTGTGGTGGTGCACGCTTGTAATCCCAGTGCTTGGGAGGCTGAGACAGGAGGGTCATAGGTTCGCGGCCAGCCTCAGCTACTTAGTGAGGCCCTCCACAACTTAGTGAGATCCTGTTTGAAAATAAAGAATAAAAAATAGGGTTGGGATGTAGCTTGGAAGTGGGATGCCCCTGAGTTCAATCCCTGGTACCGCAAAAAAAAAAAAAAAAAAAAAAAAAATTAAAAAAATAAAAAGAATTTCCTAAACTTCCTGGGCCCAGACTTTTTTTTTGGTGTGTGTGGTACTAGGGATTGAACCCAGGGGCATACTACCTTTTTATTTATTTATTTTTTGAGACAGGGTCTTGCTAAGTTGCTGAGACTGCTCTCAGACCTGCGATCCTCCTGTCTCAGCCTCCCAAGTACTGGGATTATAGGTGTGTACCACCCTGCCTGGCTTGGGCCCAGACTGTCTTTTTTTTTTTTTTTGTGGCACTGGGGATTGAACCCAGGGGCATTCTACCTCTGAGCTACACCCCAAGCCCTGTTTTATTTTTATTTTGAAACAAGGTCTCGCTAGGTTGATGAGAGTTTCACTACTTGCTGAGGCTGTCCTTGAACCTGCGATCCTTCTGTCTCAGCCTCCCAAGTACTAGGATTACAGGGCCACCATGCCTGGCTTTTTTTTTTTTTTTTTTTTGGTGCTGGGGATTGAACCCAGTGGCCCAGTGGTGTTCTACCTCTGAGCTACATCCTCAGCCCCTTTTATTTTGAAACAGGCTCTCACTTAGTTGCTGAGGCTGGCCTCGAACCTGTGGTCCTCCTGTCTCAGCCTCCCAAGGACTGGGATTATAGGCCATGGTGTGCCACCATGCCTTGCTTGGGCCCAGACTTTTAATAACACAAGACTGTCCAGGCTGCCTGAAAGCTCGGCCTCTGCCTTCACGGGTGTCAGTGACTCTCAGGGTGGGTGCGGGAGTAGCTGTCAGCTGATGGCACCTGTCCTGCTACCCCCAAGGGCACAGTCCCCCACGGGGCTGACCCAGGCCCTCCACTGCGGGGGGCTGGGAGCTTCCACCCAACAAGCTCTAGAAGGGGAAAGGACTCAGCATGTAGGGCTGACAAGCGCAGGTCACCTGGCCCAGGAGACTCTAGGTCACACATAGACGCCTTGGCTACGTCGCTGCCGCCAGTGACTCTCCTGATGCCCCATTTGCGCCTCATCTGGCAGACAGATATCGTCACCCCCTACAAGCCCTGTCACACACCCTGACACTCTCCCTCTCCATCCCTGGCCCTTGTTATCACAGCCAGACACACACACCCCTAAGCAGTGCAAACCAGCACCGCGGCACCACCAAAAGTAGAAGGTGCTTCCAAAGGCAAACCCACGGGGCTGGCGCCGTGAGGGGAGGGAGGAAGCCGCCCGTGCGGCGGGGGAGAGAAGGGAGGGGAGCAGGTTCGGCCTGGGGTGCCCGCCCTCACCTTGGCCGCCACGGCTTCGATGTTGGCGGGTACGACACATTCGAAGGTGTTGCAGTTCTTCTCCCGGGAGTAGATGATGGTCTCCATCTTCTGCTTTTTGAGGAACTCTTCTCTTGTGACGATATCTGCAGAGAGAGAGGCCGATCCTGAGGCTGGCGCAGTGGTCTTGGCTGGGGCCGGATTGTCCTCTCCAGGCCTTGCTGTCCCCTCCTGGGCTCCACAGGAGCTCTGGGCTACCGCAGTCTGGGTGGCAGCTCCATGTCCCCAAGAATGCCCATGTGGAGGGCAGCCAAGGGTGTGATGTGCAAAGTCTGGGCCCTCTGCCGCATGGACCCACATCTATGCCTCGACTGCTCCCCACCCAGGGTCCTTAGGTGCAATGCGAGCCCCCCTCACCCATCCTGGGTAACTCCTGGGTAGCCCTGTGACCTTTGCCCTGTCCCTCTCAGTGTACAAGGGAGACGAGGAGGCTGGGCTCCCTGTTCCCTGCAAACTCAGAGGCGGTGTCCCCAGGCTCCTTGGACCTTGGGTGAGGGGAGTGTGGAGCAGCTGGAGTCCTCATGCTCCCCGAGGGCTCCCCACTACAGGCCCACGCCTCCGCGCTCACCTGACTTGCAGATGGTGAACTCCATGGCGCCCCCCGAGTTGAGCAGCTTCTGGACCAGCGTCTTGGCCAGCATGGTGGGCGTGAAGAGGACGGGCCGGCGGCGCTCGCAGTGGAAGGAGCGCACCAGGCTGTAGGGGATGAGGCTGAGGTTCTTGCTGAGCTCGCTCTCGGGGTCCAGCTCTGGCAGGGGACAGGAGGGGCTGGCTGTCAGAGCTGTCCCCGCCGGGGGCACCCTCATGGCCCCTGGAGCCTGGAGGTCCTCGGGGAGGAGGGGACACCCGGGGGACACTCTTGGATACAGTGGAACACAGTGCTCCCAACGCTCCTGGGCCACCGCAGCCTGGGAGGCTGCTCCGCGCACCCAAGAATGCCCATGTGGGGGGCAGCCACGGGCATGGCCTGAGTAAGCCCGGGCGGTCTGGGACATAGCGGGGCTCTGAAGGAAGGGGTCGCTTTAGCAGATGGTTAGGGCGGGGAGGCAGGGTGTGAACTGGGACCAGGAGGAGTGGTCCAGGCCGAAGGAAGGGGGAATGCAGGTGAGCAGGAACTGCTGGGGACCACCAGGCGGCAGGACGGTGGGGCCGCTGGGCAAGGCCTTGGGCCTTCCACAGGCAGGGAGTGAGTGCCTGGCCCCGGCTCCACCTTTCCGAGCCCCTCTGGCCAGTGTTGGGGAGCAGAGCAGAGCCTCAGGGTGGAGTCTCGTAAGGCCAGCTCCATGCAACCTGAGGACCTGCTTCCCAGAAACCAGCGGCCTGTCCCTCCCTTTGTCCCCTGGCCTGGCCAACCCGGAGGGAGTCCTGCCCTTCCTCTGACGATCTGCACTGGGGCTCTGGTGTCCCTTCCTCTGAGCACGGCTGGCCTGGCCGGGGTTGAGGTGCGGAGAGGCTGGCTGACCATCAGCTAGGGGATGGGCACTGGGGACCTGGTGGTCCCTCACTGGCTAAATAAATGCTAAAAGGCACTCAGTAAGGAGAGAAATCAATCAACAAACACTTCTCAGCAAGCAGCTCCAACTAACATGGGCATCTGGCTCCAAGTGCCTATATGAGGAGCTGCCGGGCGGCCGGGCAGCGGCCAGGCGGTTACCACGCACCTTCATGCTTCTCCGTCAAGAGCTTAGTGGCGTCCAGCGAGGACCGGGCCAGGCTCCCCAGAGGGCTCCCTGAGATAATGCGGACCCGCTCGTCGCTGTTCATCCGCTTGTACTTGTTCTCAGACCTGCTGACAAACTGGAGGAACGGGGTGGAGAGCTGTTCTCGCTGCTTTTGGGTTTCTTTTTTTTTTGGTTTTGTTTTTTGGTGCTGGGGATTGCGCCAAGGGGGCATTCTACCTCTGAGCTACACCCCCAGCCCTTTTTATTTTGAAACAGGGTTTCACTAAGTAGCTAAAGCTGGCCTCAAACTTGGTGATCCTTCTGTCTCAGGCTCGCAGGTACTGGGATTACAGGCGTGCACCACTGCCTGGTGCTATTTTGTCTGCCTCAGCCTGGACAAAGCGAGACCTCTGTTCAAATCCTAGCTCTGAGCTGGACATGGTGGCACACACCTGTAATCCCAGTACTTGGGAGGCTGAGACAGGAGGATCATAGGCTCGAGACCAACCTCAGCAATTTTTTGAGACTCTCAGCAAACTAGCGAGATCCTGTTTCAGAAACCCAAAATAAAAAGGGCTGGAGGTATAGTTCAGAGGTAGAATGCCCCTGAGTTCAATCCCCAGGACCACAAATCCCAACGCCCCTGAGTTCAATCCCCAGGACCACAAATCCCAGCTCTGCCCTGGGAGCCCAGGGCCAGGCCCATCCCCTACAGAAACAGGAGATGCCTGGCCGGTGGCTGGAGCCCTTCGGCTCTTGGCTGATGTCCTTAGCGGGTAGTTGGATAAATGCCCATGCTCTCCCACCACCCAGTCCCTCTGAGCCTCGGATGGAGCCATCCACTTTCCTGTGGGGACACCGTGTGCAGCAGACTGACGTGCCCCAGCAGGTGAGGAGCCCCGGCCAGAGCCCCCAGTGGGCATGTCAGACACCTCACTGCCCCTGACGCTGAGCTCCCCGCCACCCTCGCATCTTCTGGGCAGCACGGCTGCCTTCCATGGTTCACAGATCCCAGCAGATTTGCGCCATTTTCCCTGGGCTCCTCCCATTCTTCCTTCTGCAGGGAGGAAATCCCAGGGAGCAGGTAGCTTGCCCCGCCCCAGTGCTGACAGGCCACGTGCCTTTGGGTGGGACTAAAGGTCGCAGGCTTTTGAACACATGTGGGTGTGAAGACGCCCAACTCAGCCGGCCCTGCCACTGGAAAACCTCAGACTTTACCAGCCCCCTCCCCACCTGGCTGCCTCTCTGCCACCTGTCTGTGCCCCCCCCCCCGCCCAGGTTTGCAGTCATGCTGCTAACCATTTCTCTGAGTCTCCTCTGTTCCAACATCAGGATAGAGCAGCGGGGTACCACCCTCCATCCCCTGGGGTCTATTCGGTGCTGCGCCCACGCAGGAGTGTGCTCAGGGGGCTGCATTTCTTTTCTCTCTCTCTCTTCCTTTCTTCCTCCCTCTCTCTTTCTCCATTCCTTCCTTTTTGTGGTACTGGGGATTGAACCCATGGGGCATTCTACCTCCCAGCTACACCTCCAGTCCTATTTTATTTTTTATTTTGAAACACAGTCTAAGTTGCAGAAGGACTCGATAAATTGCTGAGGCTGTCCTTGAGCCTGCAATCCCCCATCTCGTCCTCCCAAGTACTGGGATTACAAGGGTGCGCCACCACACCTGGCCAAGGGGTTGCATTTTGATATCACTCCCTTTGCTTGTGTTGACTGCTGATGGCTCCAAGGAATGCTTCTGCATTTATGTGAAATCACTTCTGAAGAGCTCACACAATATGCAGCAACATTCCTTATGTAATGATGCATGCCAATTTTTTTTTCTTTTAGAGTTAAGTATAAGGGAAAAATCTTTTCTGGTCCTGAAGAGCTAAAATGTTTCCATAGACAGATAAGATGTAAGAACCTAATGGGTTTCCCATTTTTCCTTGGCTGCTGGGATGCTCAGATAAATTTGGTGGCACACGCCTATAATCCTAGTACTCAGGAGGCTGAGACAGGAAGATCACAGGTTTGAGGCCAGCCTCAGCAACTTAGTGAGACCCTGTTTTAAAATAAAAAATAAAAAGGGCAGGGAGTATAGCTTAGAGGTAGAATGTCCCTGAGTTTAATCCTCAGCACCAAAAAATATTAAAAAAGCAAGGAACTAAATTGGTCTAAATATTTGGAATGTTTGCTTTCTTTTCCTGATACACTCTGATTTTTCTATTAATATTTTAACAGCCCAGTTGTTTAAGCTCCTTTTGGCTGAGTTCCCTAAAATATTTTTATTTATTTAATATTATTTTTTGTGGTACTGAGGATTGAACCCAGGGGCATTCTACCTCCGAGCTCCACCCCCAGCCCCCAGCTGAGGCTGGCCTTGAACCTGTGATCCTCCTGTCTCAGCCTCCCAAGTACTGGGATGACAAGCATATGCCACCACACCCAGCTCTAGAAGTGAGGTCTTGCTAGGTTTCTGAGAGTCTTGCTATGTTCCCGAGGCTGTCTTCCAACCTGCAATCCTCCTGTGTTAGCCTCCAAAGTGCTGGGATTACAGGCGTGTGCTACTGAGCCTGGCTTCCTCAACCTTTTACGAAAGTGGGATTTGCTCCCAGCAGGAGCAGTGGCTGTCTACTGGCCGGCCCGTCACTGAGAGAGTACAACGGGACAGGAGACTGAGGCGCCCTGAAGAGCAGTATAAACACGATGCACTGTTGTCTTGGTGCCGGCTTCTCTTCTTGGCAGCGGGAGGGGGAGTCACAGCAGAGTGAGACTGCAGGGTCAGTGGGTGTCTAGAGAGCCTCACCTGAAGGAGCTGGCCGAAGAGGAAACTGGCTCTCGAGAGGCGGGGACTGACCCGGGGGTCGCTTGTTGAAAGCGGCTCCTCGGGCTGCAGGGTGTTCTGAAATGAGTTCATCCATCAGTCAGACCCAGCGGGGACTGCAGCCTGTGTCAGGGTGATACTGCTGACCAGAAGCAGAAACTGTCCCCAGGGCCCTCCCAGAGGAGGCATCAGGTGTGGCTGCCCACCAAAGTGGGCAGGGAGGCTCTGGGAAGGCGACCTGCTTCCACAGGGACCGGGAGTAGGAGCAAAGGCCCACTCCAGCAGCCATGCTCTCCCCTGGCGATGTGGGAGCGGGCAAGGTGCCAGAGCACGGGGCTCCTTCCAGAGGGCCATCCCTCCCTCTGGAGCCACGCCTGGCATTCATCACTCCTGGAGGCCCTGTCCCCGCCCTGCAGGGCTGTGGCCACCTACCCGCAGGGCCCTCAGGGTGTGGTGGGCCGTGTCCACCTCCTCCCGGCTGCCTCGGTGCATCAGGCGCTGCAGCTTGACCAGGAGGAGCTGCTGGGCCCTGGGGAGGTGAGACAGAGGAGCCTCAGGGGCTGGAATGGAAGCCGGGCCTGAGTGTGGGAGCCGGGTGCAGTGGGATGCACCTGGCCCTGTGCATGGACGCCCCCTGGATGTGTGAATGGAGCCCGAGGGACTCCTGGGAGAACATGGGGCTGGCCAGGTGCATTGCTAGGGGTTAGCATTAGGGTTAGGGTTGGGGCAGGCCTAGGTCTGGTATAGGATTATAGTTGGTGTTAGGTCTGTGGCTGGTGTGCAGGGTTAACGTTTGTATAATGATTAGGGTTAAACCAAGGGCCAGGGGTGGGTGCATTGCTATGGTTTAGGGACACAGTTAGGGTTTGGGTCAGGGGTGGGTCCAGGGTTGAGACAGAGTTATGGTTGCAGAATAGCCTGGACCGTGCTGCACCCTCACTCGCCGTGGGGCTGTGACTGAGGGTTCGGTGGCTCTGGGCCTGGGCTTCCTGGCCTGTCAATCTGGTGTGGGGATGGCCACCTTGCAGGGCCAGCCTGAGAGGCTGCTTGAGAGCTGTGCAGGTCAAGGTCAGGATCTAGGGTGCCGTGGGTTCAGAGACACTCCCTAGATGCCGCACGTGACAGGCCTGGGGACTCCATCCTGGCCAGCCTTGGGGTGCGCTCTGTGGTAAGACATGAGCAGTGAACTTGAGAAGATCCCAAGTGTGGTCATCAGAAGACTGGAAGGGGCGCTAAGACTTAAATGAAAGGGCAGAGTGACATTCCTGTGGGACAGGACAGCTTCCTGCAGCAGGGGGACTGGGGACCACAGGGTTCAACTGGCAGTGGGGCCTTCTTGGCCCAGGCTCCTGGGAGCCCCTCTGCTGCTGTTCAGAGCCCGTCAGCCCCTCCACGTCTCCCCATGGGCCAGGGAGGTGGGCCCCGGTCCTGGCCTCACCGACTGTAGCTGGGGATGGTGCCCACGTCCAGGTCGTGGTCTGTGAAAGGGTCGACCCGCGCGCACAGCCACTCATGTCTGTCCTGGTACATAGTGTCCCGGACGTGCACAACATCGTCACACTTCAGGGACAAGGAACAGGCGTCCAGCTGGCTGGAGATGTTCAGGTTCAGCCGGATGTAGAACGAGTCCCCAGATGTGATGAGGCCCTCTTCCATGTCCTTTAGCAACTTCCGGTACCCTAGCAGGGAGACACCCCCACATGGCAGACTTACTGACCGCCACCCTCGGATGGCATGCCTGTGCCGCATGTGCCTCCTGGGAGCTCCTGGCTGGGCAGAAGTCGTCCTCCCGGATCAATGAGCAGCCATGCCGTTCATGGCTTTTCCTTTTGTCTTGGCTGCCAGGGAGCTCAGAGCTAAAATTTGTGCCAAGTTGCAATGATTGCTTCATTATCATTTCTGCTGTAATCCTCATGCCTTCTCCACTATTACATGACTCTTGTTTCTTACTTTTTAATTGATACATAAGTTATATGTAGTAAACCACACACATTCTTAAATCCAATGAATTTTCACAAATATATACTCTTGGCTAGCCTCCACCCCAAATCCTGTCAACACTCTTCCCCAGGGTTATCTTTATCTTGACTGCTGTCGCCCTCACTAAGCTGTACCTCACTGTATATAAGTGGAACAAAACTGCAGAAGTGCTTCTGCTTCTTGCTGCTATTGTTCAACATTATGTCTGTGACATTCGTCCATGATGTGGCAACATAGCAGTAGTGTTCCTTTTCACGGCTGCATACTATTCCACACTACATGCATTTTGCTATTCCCTTGTGTGCACATTTGCATTGTTTGTAGTTTTGGGCTATTATAAGTTACTCTTTTTTTTGATACCAGAGATTGAATCCAGGACATTCTACCTCCAAGCTACATCCCCAGCCCTTTTTGTTTTTATTTTCCTGTTTTGAAACAGGATCTCGCTAAGTTGCTGAGGGTCCCACTAAGTTATTGAGGCTGGTCTTGAACCTGCTATCCTTCTGTCTCAGCCTCCCAAGTACGGGGATCATAGGTGTGTGCCACCGTGCCCAGCTAGAGTCATTTTTACACATTACTTTTGGTGGGTATATGCACTCGTTCCCCTTGGAATTACCAGGTCATCGAGTTTCTATACATTTTGCTTTGGTATATACTGCCAAGTGGTTTCCTAAATTGGTAAGACCGTAGCACATGTTGTTTTAACCTTATTTGAATGTCACTATTCTTTTGAGAAAATGTTTGCGAACGCTTTGGAAGGAGGCAGGGCACAGACCATGGATATAATAAATGCAGCAGTCTCTGAGTGAGCGTCCATGATGTAAATCCCTAAGCCAGCTCCCCACGCAGAGGGCTGCACTGCACAGCGGGAGAGAGGGCGGTTCTAACAGTCAGGCCCCAGGAGCTCCTCAGATGTCTATACTACGTGTTCCAGGGACATCTCGACCAGCGGGGTCACGTTCCTGCTGGGTCCCTAGATATAGGGACTCCTGGTTGGATCCTTCCGGGCATCCTGGCTGTGCCCAGCACCCCCCCCCCCCAGGGGGGACGGCCCTCGCTACCTGAGCTCTCTCCACTACAGTGAACTGACTTTCCCTGGAGTCCCAGCCTGCGGGGCCACACCACTGCCCAGCCTTGGGGTGCTTCTTATCACTCTCTGCGGCACTGCTGGCTGGTGGTCAGGGCAGCACCCACAGGTTGTATGTGGGGCTGGAAGCTGGGCGCGGGAGCAGGAGCAGCCTGCCCCACCTGTGGGGGCAACGCGGCCTGCGTTTGGGGACTGAGCACCATCATCTTCTGCAGGGGTGGCGCCGTGGGAGGGCGGCAGAGCGGCTGGAGGAGCTGGCTCTTTATGCTCTGCTGAAACATTCATGAGCCCGTGGTTAAAAATAAGACCCAGCTGCAGAGACAATCACGCAGGAAACCCCGAGGAGAGGACGGAACTTAGACTTCGGGAGACAGAAAACAAAGCTCAGTGCCTGCTGCCCGGGAGTTGAGCCCAAGAAAGAGGAGCTGCGATTAAAAACTGCGGGGGACCCCGGGGCACAAGGCCAGGGGCCATGATATAGCTCAGTGGCCCTGCCTGGCCCAGGGAGGATGAAACTCCCCCTCTGCAGGGAGGGGTGAGTCGGACCAGGCTGGGGCTGCTGCGTGCACCGTCCACCGTGACATGTGACATTCCAAGGTATCCCTGGGTGAACTCTGCCCAGCGTGAGACAGAAAAGCAGCTCCAGGTGGTCTGCTGTCTCTGCCAGCTCTCCCAGACCTGCCCCTTTGGTCCTGCGATGGTGCCGGGAGGGGCTTGTTCCTCCCACTGAATGGGTGAGCAAGCGGAGGTGCTGGGTGGCGCGGTCACTCCCCAAGGTCAGGCCCACCCGCTGGCGCGTGCGGCTGGCGCTGCCCAGGCCTCACCTTCGTGATTGACCTTGTAGTGCAAGGTGACGGGGCCGCTGCACCTCTGGATGGTCCAGCGGGCTTCCTCCTTCGTGCACGCATCCAAGGGGACGCTTTGCCTTTCGCCTCGGATGCAGCCTTCCAGCTAGATATCAAAGACACATTGTTCTTTCCTGGGCCCTGCAGGCGAGCAGGGCCGCAGAGCTGAGGCTGCTGCGCACAGGAAATCAAAGCGACCCTCCCCAAGCAAACCACCAGCTCCCAGGGCAGCCTGTGCTTGGGCTCTGAAAACAGGAGCAGGAGTTGGGGAGAGAAGGGCCCAGGGACACCGACAGCTTGGCCGCCAGGGGACCCATTGGCAGTGGGCATGCAAAGCCCCCGCCCTCCTAGTGCCCCGGCCCTCACCAGCAGCAACTGGTGGCCCTCGTGGAGTCCCGCCTTCTCAGCCAGAGAGCCTGGCTTGACTGAGTGGATGAAGCTCCCGCGCGCGTTGCCCCCCAGCAGGGTGACCTGGTTGACGAGGCTGTCGCCGTTCAGCGTGGTGTGCTGCACCGAGGGCCCGGGGCCCCGCGCCTGCCCCACCGACGTGACCGAGGGCCGGAAGGGTCTGAGTCGGGACACAGAGCGGCGGTTAGGCAGCAGCAGGGCTGAAGGGACAGGAGCTCCGCCCCGGTACTCCACAGGATTGGGGGCAGGGGAGGACTGGTGGGGAGCTGCCCTCCTGCCCCTCATGGCTGCAGTGAGACCTACTCCAGGGCCTGAGTTGGCCACCCGCCATGTCAGGAGAGGCCCTTTGAGCGTTACCCTCTGGGCTAAGCATGTCATCAAGGGGCCCAGGCCTGCTGGACAACTGAGTCCTGCTTCTCGCCTCTATCCTGCTAGGTGGCCCTGGGCAAGCCCCTTCCTTCCGGGGCTCAGCTTCTTCCCGATGCAGTTGGGGGCCAGAGGGAGTGATTCCTGACTTGGGATGCTGTGATTCCAGGGCTGGTTCTTGGAGGACATGGGTGACGCAGATGGTCCCCGCTGCCCGCCCACCCCGGCCTCCCCTGTGCCGTGACCGCCCGTACCTTTCTAGAGAGAACTTCCTAAACATGAGGTTGACCTGCTCTAGATCGTAGGCATCCAGGCCCTCGGACTGGTGGGAGGAGGAGGAGGAGTGGATGGAGGGCGGGCCGAAGGAGCAGCGGTCATGGCTGTCATCTGCGGGAGTGAGGGCCCCGTCAGGACCAGGAGTGGCCAAGGCAGCACCAAGGAGAGCTCGGGGACCCCCGCCCAGGGATGGCTGAGGGAAAGTGTGCCAGGCAGCATCTGAGGCCCCCAGAGGGGGATGGTCGAGCCCTTGCATCCTCTCCAATATGGACATTCCCCTGCCTCTGGGAGGCCTCTCTTATCAGGAAGCCTTACCAAATACCTATGATTAGGAATCCTTTTTTGTATCTACAAAGTGGAGCGCCCATTAGTAGCTGCTGGTTCTGTTTCTGAACTAGGTCCCTAGACTTTCATTTTGGGCCTCCTCTGAAGCGTCATTACCACCCCCAGCTTCACAGACCACGGGGCTGTTGCCGCTCCCTGTGTCCCCACCTTGGCCGGATCCTGAGGACCCTGGGGGAGATGCCCACTCCACACAGCACCTGGCTGCTGGGGCGGAGGGAGGCGCACATCCCGCTCAGGCCTGATAACAAAGGCTTTCTGCAAAGGAAATTTTTCCCGACACTGCAAAATACTTTGGACGGCTGCCCAGGATTCTCTTCCTGGTTTCCCCTTTCCAAAACTCCTTCAATTCTTCTCATTACCCAGCCTCGATTAGGTGCTAACCTCTCTTTAACACTCGATGGCTTCAGATGGTCCCCAATTAAGGAGGACCACTAATCTTTCCTTTTATCTGCCGGTAGAGGTAGTCTCAGCTGGAACGGGGTGGGGGCAGGGATGGGGAGCCCTAGAACGAGGGGCTGGCAGGGCACACCCGGAGGGTTCTGAGCCACTGTCCCCAGGGCTCCGGGGATGCTGCCACCCTCCAGAGGTGTGGCGCCATCTCCTGGGAGGCTGCCTGCATGCCCCCCACGCCCCTGCTCCTGCCGATTCACCCATGCTTCAGGGGTTATTAATCTGCATCGTTTGCCCGCTGGTTCATAGCTGGGTCACCACGGTCTCTGCTCAGGCAAAGACTTGGAGATGGGAGCCTGTGTCCCTGGCATCCAGCACAGGCCTGGAGAGCGTGCTGGGCTGAGCCAGACCTCCTGGTGGGGAGGGGAGGGTGGCTGGCACCATAAACTACTCTCTGTCCCAGGAGACCAGGCCCTGGTTCCTGGCTCTCTGCCAGCCTATTCGAGGCCAAGGGAATATCCCTGTTTCCAATACCTCCCTAAGACCAGCTCTGCCCGTGGGCCCATTTTAGGTCTATCCTGCAGCCTGGGTCCCCCGTATCTGCCCTGCCTCCACCTCCAGTTTCAGGGGATGAAAGTCCCTCTGATCCAGGCCTGCCACGGTTCCAGCCCACCCCCTTTCTGCATTTTGTGCAGGCTGGCTAACAGCTTAACACCCTGCTTCCAGCCCACCTCCGACCTACCATTCTGCCTCATCTCTAAGACCCCATTTCTCCATGTGCAAAATGAGGATAACAATAGCAGTTCTGAAAGCAGCTGTCGAGAGGAGATCAAACTGGACCAGGTTTGCAGGGCGAGCACCTCCACGGTGCCTGGCTCCGACACACAAGAACTATTTTTAAAAACCCAGATCTAATTCTGATGCTCATTCAGCAGCTGAGTGGCCCCTACGGCCAGCCAAGGAAGCAGCAGCCCCCGGGCGTCCCCCGCCCACGGGCAGCTCCCCTGATCATGTCAAGCCCATGCTCCGGATGCACATGTCTCCCGAGGGCCGACTGTGTGCAAGGCTCCTACCTAGCAGGCCCCGCGGAAGGCTGGAGGCCGCCCTGCTCTCTCTAGGGCCCCTGCCACGCCCCTTGGATCTGACAGGTACATACCGTCCAGGTCCAGGACGTCAAACCCACCACTGTCGTTGTCTTCCTCGACTGTGCTGCAAGACACGAGGAAGGGGTGGGAAGGGCACTTGTGAGTGTGTGTGCAGGTGGGCTGGGGGAGAAGATTCTGGAATGTTCCAGCTTTCTGAGAGGGCAGTGTGGGAGGGAGAGGAAGGTCAGCAGGCAGGCAGAAGGGCTGGGCCAGGAGCCTGTGGGTGAGGGACTGGCCGAGAGGGGCAGCCCTGGCAACCTTGGGGTTTGGCACCTCCAGCAGGTGAGCAGAGCCCTGCGGCCCCACCTGCCATGTATATCTGCCTCTCTGCTTCGGACGTGGCTCCCACTTGAGATTCATCTGTGCTTGGATGGATGGGTCTGAGAGAGCGGAGTGCCCTCCAGACGGGGGCAGGGGGAGCAGGCCCTCAAAGCTCAGGAGGTGCCCGTGGCCTCCTGAGGACCCTCGAATGTCTCTCCAAGCTGGCTGAGGGGAGCAGCCACCAGGAAGACAGTGTGGAGTGGTCCCACAGCCAGCGGACAGGGCTGGTGGAGGGGCGCGGCGGCACTCCAGAGCCAGCCAGGGCAGGTCACGCTGCAAGGTCCAAACCCAGGCCCTGCAGGACTGGGGATGTGACTCTAGTTCCCCGGCCACCCCTTGCTCTTGGCCATTCTGGAAACCAACAGCTGACTTTGAATTCCATGTGCCAAGTATTGTACAAGCTAGAAACATCCAGCTCCATCACTGATGGTTTTTGGGAGACAGATAAGCCTCCCGAAAGTGGAGAAGCCATTCTTTACTCTTTGGTGGGAAAAGCCATGCTCTGGGGCCGCAGGAACTAAGAACCTGGTTCTGGGCAGTGTGGGGCCAGGGGCGCAGGTTGTGTCAGGGGATAGCTAGTGGTGATCCTGGGAAGGCCGCCTCCCATCTCCACCTTGGCCTCCTCGTCTGTACAAAGGGCCCCCTGAGTTAGCAAGTGCGGGGTGTCAGGGAGACAGGGTGGACTCCCTGAGGCCTCTGGCCACTCACCTGCGGAGGGGTGCGTCCTCCTTACAGCGCCTGACGATGGAGTCGTTTCCTGGGGGCTCGGCGGTGATTGACATGATGCTGCTGCGGCTCCGATGGGGCTGCTTCAAACACACAGCACAAACGCGTCACCGGAGCCAGGCACCTCTGCGCCGACGCCCCCATGCGTGAATACCATGCACACGGGGACTAAATCTAGCTGGGATTCCTCCCCACCCCTCGGGCAGCGTGGGCGCAGCGGCTGGTCCTCTGTGGCGACCTTGGCCAGAAGAGGCTGCGTGCTCAGCCTGGGGCGGCCAGGAGCTTGCAGCACATCTGCTCTTACATCTGCTCACAGGGAGGATGCAGGCAGGAACACAGAGGCTGAGGAGGCAGGGGCGGGGTCTCACCACCGGGCTCGGGCTGAGCTCCATGTCCCGGGGCTGTGTGGCTGTGAGCACCTGCTCTGGACACCATGAGGAGTGTGGGCTAGGGAGGGTGGGGACAGCTGGGGTGACCTGGGGAACCAGGCCTGTGGGCTCCTTGCAAGAGCTTAAACAGGAGCCTGGGATTTTGCCCCTCAGAGCTGCCACCAGACAGGACTCATTCGTTATAGAATCTCTGCCTCCCCCAGGGCCTGATTTGGGAAGCAGAGCTGACATGTTTCCTGGGGCTTCCCTCGGGGTTAGAATTTCTAATCACGCGCCTTCTGCTGCCTGGTGGGGTGAGTGACACTGGGTCTGGTGGCTGGGACGGCTGGCTCTGCTCAGGTGGGCTGCAGCGGGGGAGCGGGGTGCTGGGTCAGGGCGTGCGCCTGAGTAGCCCCTGCCCTGCCGGCCTCTGTGGGGCTGAGCGTGCGCGGAGCTCTGGGAAGCAGCGGCAGTGGCAGTGGCACTGTTCTCTGCAGCCCCCACCCCAGGCCCTGCTCCTCCTCCCGCCAAGTGTTAAATTGGGAAAGGAGGCAGCCAGGAGGTGTAAATACATCCTGAGGCTGTGGAAACATGTTTAAATAAACATAAGGAAGGCCTGGGCTGCAGCCCAGGATGGAGGGGCATGCTCAGCCTGGCAGGCCTGGGCGTGGGGAGGAAGACAGGTGGGTCTTGGCCTACACCCCTGGGACGGGGTTCTGAAGGGCTGGCGTGCACGGGCGGAGCAGAGTCCTCAGCTTACCATCTTGGAGAAGGAACTGGTGACAGGCAGTGAGCGGGAGGAGCTGGGGCTGGCGTCTGTGCTGTTGTCCTCATGTCCCTTGACTGTCCTCATCAGAGACAGAAAGGAGAGGGGGTAGAGGCAGAAACCAGAGAGGGGAGGGGAAAGGAGAAAGAGGGAAATCAGAGCCCCCGGTTGGCCCCCGAAACCTCTTACTAACAAGTATGGGATGACCTCCCACCCCTGTCTAGTATCTGGAGGAAGAGCCTTAGAACATTCTCTTCTTGTTTCCCCACCCAGCTGCAAGCTGCTGCAGGGGACTGGTCTTTTCCTTTTTGTGGTACTGGGGATTGAACCCAGGGGCGATCTACTTCCGAGCTATATACCCAGCTCTATTTTATTTTTTAATTTTGAAACAGGGTCTTGCTAAGTTACTGAGCACTGGCCTCGAACCTGTGATCTTCCTGTCTCAGCCTCCCAAGTACTGGGATTGCAGGTGTGGGCCAACATGCCTGGCTAGGGTACTGGTCTTGTTCACCAACACATCCCTGCCCCCAGCCAGGCCAGGCCCAGGGCAGCCCCGTCTAGGCTGAACATCACTTGTCACTGGAAACTTATACACTGGTCCCCAAGCAAGGTCCCCAGTGGGAATTCTCTGCGGAACGATGCCCACTGGGGAGCATGAGCTCTCTCAGAGTGAGACTATCCCTGCCTAATTCTCCGTCATCACAAGGACCCCGGCTTTCCCTGCTCAACTGGGCTGCCAATGGAGGACCAGGGCACTGGGCCAAGTCTGCCACCTCCTGAGGAGAGCTGTCCTTGGTGCCCCTGCTCCACCAGGGGCTGCCCTGTCCTCCCTCACAGCCCTTGTCCAACAGCTCTGCCACCCATGTTCCCCTCCTCTGCCTTGCTGGGTGTGCATGCGTGCATCTCGAGGGGGGAACCGTGCACTGTACTTCCCTGGACCCTAGAACCTCGCACAAGGTACGTATCAAGCCTGGCGAGGAACAAAGAAGCCCCATGGCTCTGCAGCAACCTTCCTCTTCCTCTTGGGGGTGATACTCTAGGTTGTTCACAGGCCTCAGGCCCTTTGTACATCCCTTCTGGTAAAGAAGACCATTGAGACACCTATGTACCCGTGAGGGAGCTGGACCAGGCCCCAGCTCTGGGATCCCTGCCCTCCATGACCAGAGACCCGTCCCAAGTCCAGTCTGAACTCCTCACTCTCCTGCCCTCCCCAAAGCCACCTGCAGGCCCTCACTAGGGCAGGATGAAGTCCACTTGCTCAGCACAGCCCCCCAGGTCTGCAGGGCTGCCTGCTCTGGCTGTGAGCTCATTGCCCTGGCTCTGTGCTCCAGGATGGCAGAGCAGCTTTGGGTAACACGCACTTCCTGGACTCTACCCCTCTCTCTGCCTCCCCTCGCTAGCCCACTCTCACCCCCAGACTTGCAGTGGGATGAATTCCAAAGGCAGTGTGTCTCAGAGAAGCAGGGGCTCAGGGAGAAACCCGTGCCCTTGCATGCCCCATTCTGCCTGGCCAAAAGTCCCAGAGGAAGGTCAGACAGTCCTCGGCTGACAGGCCAGGAGCAAAGACGCACAGCTCCCTGGGGAGTGGGGGATGCGTGGGGGGAGGGAACCACAGAGGCCATGTGTCAGCAGTCAGGGCTCCAGGGCCCTTTGAACGAAGATGAACATTAATCACTACCTGATGGGCTCCCGCCACCCCAAGACCCCCAAGGCCTAGCCCTGGTCCACCCTGCAGGGTTGATCGTGACAGTGGGAGAAACAGATGGTCCGAGGGAGGCAGAGTGACAGATGAGGAAGGGTGAGAGGGATCCGGGCGTCTCGCTAACCTTGAAAATCTGATGTTCGCTTCAGGCTGATGGGGGATTTGGCTCTCTGCAGCTGAAAGAGAGGGGAGGGGAAAAACAAGACAGAGGACACAAATCAAACAAGGCCCCAGACACATGTCACTGGAGCTAAGAGAAAGTGAAGCGAGGCGAGACTCTCCTGCCTCGCGTCCTGTAGCTGCCCATCTCCCATGGCCGGGACAGGATGTGGCGGCACAGACAAGCCCCCCCGGGAGGCCCGGCCATGGCTAGGAGCGCTAGAGGAGCAGGGCGCTGAGTGGAGCATGGGCGGGGTAAGCTGAGTGCACAATGCACGGGGAGTTCAGGGAAGGACGAGGCGCTGGGGCAGGTGTCCTGAGTCTCCCGTGAGGCTCTGCCATGGGCCACAGTGGCAGAGGCCGGGGCAGGTCAGGCCCTGATAAGGTGGCCCCATTTGTTCATTCCTTCACTTCCTCGCCTGAGTCAGCCATGCGCCGGGGACTGCACTGGGCGCTGAGCCATGAGACAGAATCACTGCTGTGACAGTATGTGACAGGCACTCAATACTTACTTGGTGAATAAGCAAATGAAATTGGAAATAATGCTTATTTCATTCTTTTTCTTTTTTTAAACTCCTATTACACTTATAGGAGAAAGGGAATCAGTAAAAACGAATAAATGAGCAAAAACCATGAGTTGGCATGCTTTCTGTTTCTGGGGCTGAGCCACATCAAGTCATATCTGGGCATCCAGGACCCATGCAGAGACGAGCACTGGCTGAGGGGGCTCCTGCCGCGGGGCCTGACCTTGGTGCCTGCCCCGCGCCCCTGCACCCGGTACCTGGATGCCCTTCAGGTTCATCCTGCGCCTGGGCGGGTGGTAGGGCAGGAAGTACTTGTTGTCTTCCGGCGACTCCTCTGAGGTTGAGGAATCGTCAGCTTCCTGACCATTGGTCCTGGGGCTGGTGTCCCCAAAGTTCTGCGAGATGATGGTGGCTGGCAGGTTCCTTGGCAGACTCTGGAGACAAAGAGATGCCAGCGCTGGAGATGGGCGCGATGAGCAGCCGGCAGGCACAGAACAGCTGGCTAACTGTGGCGGCATTCCCTCCGGCCTCAGGCTCCACACTTGGCACCACCTGGTTTTTTCTGACTCGACGTCACCTGGAGGCCGTGGCCTATCGTTCTAGCTCAGCGGTCTCTCCTTGTCCCCACCGGCCTCCTGCCAGGCCCTGGTCGGGCCCTTGCCTTCCTGTACAATACCAAGGGGCTGCTCCTCTGTCTCAGCCCCTTCCATCCGGCATACCTCTGATATCTTCCCAATTTCTAGCCCCATGCCTGAGCTGGAAACAGAGAATATTGCTGAATAGAGATGGGAACGGCGCCAGGCACCGTCCCGAGTGCTGTCCAGCCCCCGCCTCAGCTAGGCCTCCCCGCCAAGTACACAGTGTCAACAGAGTTCATAGTCACTGCTTACAAAGTAAGAGGCCAAGCGCAAGGGTGTTTTTTTTCCCCTTTCTTTTTTCTCTTGTAATACTGGGGATTGAACCCAGGGGCACTCTACCACTGAGCTATCCCCCCAGCCCTTTTTATTTTGAGACAGGTTCTCACTAAGCTGTCAAGGCTGGCCTTGAACCTGCGATCCTCTTGCCCCAGCCTCCTGAGTTGCTGGGGTTATAGGCGTGCGCCACTGTGTCTGGCTCCCCCAAGGCCGCACAAAATCCCTCAAGGTTCCAGAACAGCTGCCAAACCCCTCAGTGCACTCAGCGCACCTTGGTTCCCCCGTCCCTCCTCCCGTCTCTCCTCGCCTCCTGGTCCACTGACAGCTGGAGCCTGGGATGACCTGCCACCTGCCGGCCATGCCTCGCCACCATCCCTGTGGCCAGGAGAGCTCTCCTCCTCACTTCGCACATTCGGCAGATACTCATTGGGGCTCCCCGGTGCCCACGCCAGGCTGGGCGTTGGGAACAGAGGCCCTTCATTGAGCTTATGCACAGCTATAGTCTGTGGCAGTCACCTGAAGGCTAGGTGTGACGCATCACAGATGTCCTCTACGGGGTGAGTGAGGTCACCCAAGAAGGGGCATCAGGCACCACTAGGAGGTGAGCACGCCTGGCCAGGGGAGTCGGGCAGCAGTGCCCAGGCGGGGCCAGAGGCCAGCCCGGGCTCCCTCTGCAGGGTCTTCCTGAAGCCCGAAGTGAAGGCCTCATCCCTGGGTTCCCACGCCACCCCGTGGACTTGGAATCACAACACCGTTCCTGTATCTGCCTCCATGGACTGTGTCGTCTCTGAGGGGAGGGGCCTGAGCATAGTCTCCCCAGGGCTCTGGAGAGCCACAGACAATGACTCAGCACTTGTACCTGGGTCCCTTCCTTTGTAAAGGGGGACAGTAAACGGGCATCCGCCGCAGGACAGTCCTATGGGTTAAAGGAGACCTGCATAGCACCTGCCCAGGACAGGCGCAGCAGGCCCTCATCTGGCTCAGTGGCAGTGTTCTCTATTCCTGGGCGCCTGGGGCCCCTGGGAAATGCACTTTGCAACTCACATGTCCATGAATGAACTCACGGGCACCAGAGAGCCGGGCGGCTTAAACCTGATGACCGACCAGACTGGTGGGCGGCGAGGGGGGTGACAAGAGAAAGCTAATGGCTGGCTGTGGTCAACTGAGAGGGACCAAAGCTCCTAATGGCAAAATTGCTTGTCTGAGATCACTTGGCTGGGAAGGGGCCAGCACAGAACTGTACCTTCTACCTTCAAGATGCCTGGCTTCTACTCAACACTACATAGACAAATGCAGAAGATCAAAGGACATGGAATACTCTGGGTGCGGGAGGGAAGGGCATACTTCTGGCTTTAAGTGGACAAAAAGCCACTGCATGGGGGAGGGAGTGCCCTTGGCTGGCCATCTGCTGGTGTCAGCAGGGCACCTGGCTGCAGGTGCTGGGGACACGGCTTTGCCCGGCCCACCTGGTCAAGGGTGCCGCTGTCCTTGGAGAGGCGCCGGAGCTTGCTCTCCAGGTTGACGATGCAGGCTTCCCGCCGCACCATCTCGATCCTCATCTCATCATTCTTCTCCTCCAGCTCGCGGATCTGTTTCCTGTACTTGTCCTTCTCGATTAAGCACTGTGAGTACTGGGTCTGTGCTTCATCCCGGGAGTGGAAGGCCTGGAGAAGAGGGATAAGGGTGGCTTTGGTGCCCCCCATGCCATCCCGACCAAACCAGAGAGGGTCCAGGACACGCATCATTTGCAATCCAAGTGCCGGCCACAGAGTCCACTGCTTATTTCTTTTTTCTTTTATTTTGATACTGGGGATGGAGCCCAGGCACACTCTACCTCTGAGCTATACCCCCAGCCCTTTAAAAAATATTAAAAAAATTTTTATGAAATAGGGTCTTGCTAAATTGCTGAGATTTTCGCTAAATTGCAGAGACTGGTCTCAAACCTGCAATCCTCCAGTCTCAGCCTCCCAAGTACTGGGATTATAGGCACCCCCCCCCCCACTGTTTCTTGACTTTGACTCTGGGGGTTGATCACTACCCTCTTCATCGGCGCTGCCCCAGGACTGTGTGTCCAGCCCATGTTATGTGCCGGGTACCGCATGAAGAGCTTTGACACACACCTCTTGGAGTCCACGCCCTGGCCCCATGGGGTGAGGCTATGGTGATTATTCTCTTTTTGCAGATGAGGACAGAGGCTTTGAGGGGGCAGCTTGCCTGTGGGGACACACATCTTATGAGTGATGGCTTGGACTGGAACCTGTCCTTGCCCGAGAAACCGGGCATTTAAGGACCAAGCTGTTATGTGACCCACTGGGGCCTGGCTCAGACCTCCGTGGCCCCCACATGCCATGGATCTGAAAGCCTCTTGGGATGGAATTCATCTTTACAGCATAAATAGGAAAGAAGGATTCACGAGTAGTCCCTGTGTCGTCACTGTCGGTACCCGCTGGTGGACCTGGTGGCCTGGGGCATGGGCTGTGCTGTGCAGCCTTGGGTCCCCCACGCTCTGGGCGGTTTTCATTTGTACCTGGTCCCGCTCCCGCTCCACCTCCTCCAGCTGCAGCATGACTGTGTTCATGCGGTGCTTGTACATTTCGCAGTCTTTCCCCAGGGTCGAACACTTGAGCTCCAGGTCTTCCTTCTCCTCCAGGTACTGCAAGCGACACAGGGAAATCAATATGCACATCGAGCAATCGATAGGTCTGGGCTAACAGCTGCTTTCTGGTTGTGCCTCCCGAGCCCGTGTGGTCAGGACACAGCCAGTCCTTCTGAGACCCAGCTATCCGATAAAAAGGGACCACAGTAGGAGGCTGGTCAATCAACTAAGGATTGTCATGGGCCTACTATGTGCAGGGGACTATGGGGAAGGACAGTGCAGACACTGTGCCCGCCCCTCTAGGGCTTCACGAAGGGGAAGACAGGTGCTAAACTAAGCTAATACAAACTCATAAACAACTGCAAGGGGCTAGGCGCTGGGAAGCAGAGGGAATCTGTCCCAGGGGCAGATCCAGTCCCTTGAGGAAAGTGTGCTCAGGGGTCCTACTGGCACACGTCAGTGTACCCTGGTGAGAAGGGGCGGCCCTGGCACTCCCACCTTGTCCCGCAGCTCCTCTGCCTGGCGGACCTCCTCCTGCAAGTGGTAGATCTTGCTGACCAGCTCCTGTCGGTCCTCCAGCGCCTCCTTGCGGTCATGTTCCAGGATGTCCAGGATGGCTTTGTCGGAGTCCGGCAGGCAGCGCTTGCCGGCCTGGGCGGGCAGGTAGATGGGAGGGTCTGAGTGTTGGGGTCTGGGGTAGGGGCCAGGGTGGACATGGAAGGCAGGGACAGAAGAGCCAGCCACACGTGCTGAGAGAGCAGAAGGTTTTGTGCCAGGAAAGCAGAGGCGAGAAGAGATTTCTCTTGGGGTCTTTAAGCAGCTTATCATTTAAGAAGTTTATCACCTGGAAAGAAGCAAAAAGCCCACTTCTGCTCAGAAATACCCAGAGCCCATTGTTCTGCCTGGGAGCCGAGAGCAGCCCTGGCTGAACACTTCAGAGGTGACAGCAAAGGGAGACCTGCTCTGCTTTTTAGATGCCGTCCAAAAATATCAGCTAATCTGTTCTGATTAAACTGGGATTCAGCCTCTGCGGGGAAACAGAGCCGCGAGCCCCAGGTACCAGTCCTGTGGGACTGTTTTGGAGGAAGCAGAGGGGATGTATTTTTTTTTCTTTCCCTGCAGATGGATCTTTGAAGGTTAATCCTTAGCGATGTCCCCCTCGGTACCCACATGATTCTAGGGTGACAAAGGCTGGGAGCCACTTGAGGTTGCAAAGAATGATACAACGTGTGTAGCTGAGTTTCTTGGAATCTTTAAGGGCAAGGAGGTTTCCTGGGTGTATTTTTCTTTTCTCACAGTGCCGGGACATTGATTTTTGTGTGAACAGTGATTTTCATGGAGTGCTTCAATGCGGAAAACATCTTTCTTTTTTTTTTTTTTGTGGTACTGGGATTGAACCCAGGGGCATTCCACCTCCAAGCTACACCCCCATCCCTATTTTATTTTAATTTTGAAACTGGGTCTCAAAAGGTTGATGAGAGTCTACTTGCTGAGGCTGTCCTTGCACCTGCGATCCTCCTGTCTCAGCCTCCCAAGTACTGGGATTATAGGCATGTGCCACCATGCCTGGCTAGAAAACATCTTTACAAGTATGATCTCCCATGATGTCATGGCTCTGATGAGGGGGTGGTGCGGTCACCCCACTTCACAGAGGAGGGAAGTGTGGTGCTCAAGAAGGACATGCACTGTCCGTGGCTCTGTAGTGTCAGCAAGTTGAGACTCTGAGCTCACACCCAGGCAGGCGTCTGCCCTGCCCGCCCTCACCTGTGCGGAGGACTGCCACTCCTCACCTGTATGATGGACTGCAGCTCCTGGATCTTGGTCTTCAGCATCTCATTCTCCCGCTCCAGTTCCAGGACCTGCTCCTTCTTGGGCCGGTTCTCGATGTCATTCTTCAGTTTCAGTGACTGATTTCTCTCCAGCTTACATTCTTCCTCCATCTTATTCAATCGGTGCTTTAGTTGATCGATCTGAAACACCCAAGGGGGCCGAGGGGGGATGGCAGGTGGCAAGAAACTCTCAGAAGAGGTGGGATCCCCCTGGGCTTCCAGTGTAACCTGTGTCCTTCCCCCTCCTCCTCCTTCCAGGTGGTGGTGAGGAAGGGCTCAAAAACACTTTCTCCTGGAAAACATCCTACTTCTCCTTGTTGATGGAGAGTTCCCAAGTAGTTAATCTGGAATACTTCTAAAGAGCTCTACTCTCTTAGAAAACTCTCATAAGGAAATTTGTAGGGTGAGGATAAAAGATACCCAAGCTGGTATCTCCCCAGGGTGTACTAATTTTAATGCCTTTAAATGATGGGTTTTAAATGGATCCTTGGAACTCAGGGATTCCCCTGAAGAACCCTAGAGCTTTGGAAGGGAGTGAAGAGATGGCCCAGAAGTCAGGGGTCTGGGCCACTACCTAATTTCATCCTCCTGGGCAGCTCATCTTGTAAATGTCTTGTGCTCTTGAATTTCACAAAAGACTTTATTGAGGGGGGTACTGGGGATTGAACCCAGGGGCATTCAACCCCTGAACCACACCCCCAGCCCAATTTTATTTTTCTTTTGAAACAGGGTCTCGCTAAGTTACTGTGTGCTGGCCTCGAACCTTTGATTCTCCTGTCTCAGCCTCCCAAGTACTGAGATTACAGGTGTGCGCCACCATGCCTGGTTTACACAAGACTTTATTTGAATGAATTGCACTGCTGCTAAGAACAGAACAGAAAACAAACAACAACAACAACAAACTGCTTGGAATCCAGTGGAGTCTAAGTTCCCAGGATCTCTGGCCTAAAGGACTTGCCTAGATTGAGTGCCAGGAAGAGCGGCTTCCTGGAGGGGGCAGCAACTGCATCTGAAAATGGCATAACTGCAGACACAGTGAGTGTCACCCTCAGGAACTGGGGTCAGCAGATATCATGAACCTTTGTGACTAAGCTTGTCTGTGTCCCCAAGTTGGCTGGCTTTGGAAAAGCACCCCAAACAAGAAGACTGCACTCAAGGGCTGCAAGGAAAGGAGGCACCAAAGGGATGGGTGTCATCTTTCAAATCTAGACTCATGGGGAGAACAGCCTGGAGAAACCTGGCAGGTAGAGGGTGGTGACTTTAGCAAGGGAAGGGCTGCTCCTGCACTCTGTGGCCTGAGACACTGGCGAAAAGGGCACAGAGGGAAGCAGCGGGGGCAGAGAAATGACCCAGGGACTCAGCTCGCTAGAGTTCTTTCAATTCTACACACACTTTCTCATTACTAATGTATCTCCAGGGAAACATATAGGAGGAAGTTCTAGGCGAGAAACTTCCAAGTTCCTGCTGCAGGTTAACTTCCTCAAATTCCAGGTAAAACAGCACAGAAATTTCTCCCCTTGGTCATGCACACAAAGTGCTTTTTAGCTTTTTTTTTTTTTTTTGGTGTGTGCATGTATGTTTGTGTGGTACTGGGGATTGAACCCAGGGGGATTCTACCACTGAGCTGCACCCCTAGGCCGTTTTATTTTTGAAACAGCTTAAAATAAGTTTTAACTAAGGTTAAAGTTAAGTTACCACACACCGGCCTCAAACTTGCAATCCTCCTGTCTCAGCCTCCCAAGTACTGGAATTACAGGCACGTGCCACTTCTTTAGCATCTTTGAAGATCAACCCAAGCATCCTTGGCTGGGTCAGATCCCAGCCTCACAGAAGCGCAGGGCTAATTATACCAAAAACTTATGGTGCAGTATGTCAGCAGTCCTAGGGCACAGATATTATCTTCTTTATTGCCACTTACAAATGGAAAAGAAAAAAACCCCACAAACTGAGGCTAATAGCCAAGGAAGTGGTCAAGTCAGAAGCCAAAATCTGAACCCAAACCTACAGGACTACACAGTTCATGTTCTTAACTGCAATGGTCCACTGCCTGCTATGCCATGGACTCAATTCCCCTGAATTCTCCAGGATTGTTTACTGATCTGCCTGCCTCACTAAATTGTAAGTGACCCGAGCACAGCTCAGGTTATTTATCCCCGTGTCCCCCACAGTGCTTAGCACAGTGCCTTACACATGGCAGGTGCTTAATAAATATTCTCAGAGTCTATTTTCCACCTAGCAGCCAGAGTGGGCCTTCAAAGATATAAATCAGCTGTCACTGCCCAGCTCTCAATCCTTCAGTGGCTTCCCATCACAACTGGAATAAATTTCAAAGTTCTTTCTATGCCTCCATGATCTGGACCCTGGCCATCTCTCCCACTTTTTTTTTTTTTTTTTGGTACCATTTGCTCATTTGACTCTAGCTCTACTGGCTTCCTTACATGTGTGTGTGCGCGCACACACACACACACACACACACACACACACACACATACACACACACAGAGTGCCAAGCCCTGCCCCTACACTTGGGGGATGTTCCATTTGTTTTTCGCGTCTTGAGTGGCTCCCTGCCTTTCTTCAGATCCTTGCTCACATGTACCTTCTCAACGACCTTTCCTGAAAACCCTAGATAAAACAGCACCCCTCACTCTCTATCCTCACTCTTGTCTTTTCTTCTTGATAGCACTCACACAACTAGGTATTTATGTGTTTGTTTTGGTACTGGGGATTGAACCCATGGCCTTCTACCTCCAAGCTACACCCTCATCCTTTATTTTCGCTAAATTGCTGGGGCTGGCCTTGAATCTGCAGTCCTCCTGTTTGAGCCTCCCAAGTACTGGGATAACAGGCATGTGACACTCTGCCCAACTTGGATTTGTTTTCTTTTTTTTTTTGCGGTACTGGGGATTGAACCCAGGGGCGTTCTACCTCCGCGCCACACCCTCAACCCTATTTTTTATACTTTATTTTGAAACCGGGTCTCACGAAGTTGCGGAGGGCCTCACTAAGTAGCTGAGGCTGGCCGCGAACCCGGATCCTCCGGTCTCCGCCTCCCAAGTACTGGGATTACAAGCGTGCGCCACCACGCCCGGCTGTTTTCTGATTGTAATGTGAACTCCAAGGTGGTAAGGCCTTAGTCTTGAGATATGTATTCCTGGAAAAGAGCCGGGTACATGACAGCACTCAAATAGAAGGAAAGAACGAATGAAGCAAATTCCTTTCCCTTTTTGCATTGGGGAAGTAAAACTCATTAATCACGTCAATCACGTGGCTGTGCGTCCCTCGTTGATGAAGTATTGACAGTCCTGCTGGGGCAGGAACCATGCTGAGCTTTGTGGATATTGCATGATAGAGTCCTGGCTGCAAGTTCACTCCCTATGGAGAAGCTGCTATGTCCATTTCCTCACTAATTTTCCAAAGCTTCACAGTTTGGGGTCCTCGGTCCCCCAAATCCTCTCAACATTGGGCTCTGTGTCTCCCACTTCCTCTTTCACCCTGCTTGAGGCAGAGCCTGCGGGTGCATACATGCGCATGCGCAGAGGGGTCTAGGCGTACTAAGCGCATGAGTGCACATGCGCAGAGGGGTCTAGGCGTACTAAGCTCATGAGTGCACATGCGCAGAGGGGTGGGCACTAAGCGCATGAGTACACATGCGCAGAGGGGGTCTAGGCGGACTAAGCGCATGAGTGCACATGCGCAGAGGGGTCTAGGTGCACTAAGCGCATGAGTGCACATGCGCAGAGGGGTCTAGGCGTACTAAGCACATGAGTGCACATGCGCAGAGGGATCTAGGTGCACTAAGCGCCGCTGTCTCTTTATGCACATGTCTGCACATGCGCAGAGAGGAACTAGGCAGCCGCCCCTGAGGCGCTAAGCACTACTGGGTCTTTGCCCGCATGCACACGAGGCATTTATACCCCAGCGCCTCTGTCTCCTCCTTTCCCTCTCAACTCTGGGCACAAAGCTCTGAGTGGCACTGTGGGCGGGTTTCTGCACCTGCCCTTGTGGGGTCTTGAGCCCCAGCAACACTTGCTTTAACCTCATTCAGCTTGGCGAGTAGCCCCCAGCTTCCCTACCTCGAGTTGGAGGTCCCGGCTCCTCATCACCGCCATGTTTTTCTCTTCGCTGAGCTGGGCATAGCGCATGGCTAAGGTGTAGTTATCGTCCTTGACCTTGACCAGCTCCTCGTTGTAGCCGTCCCGCTCCTCCTTCATCTTGTAGTAGCGCTCCTGGAAGGTCAGCAGCTCCACCCGGGTCAGTGTCAGCTGCTTCTTCTCATCCTCCAGCTGCCGCGCCTTGGCCAGCAGCTCGCAGCGCTGCAGGTCCTTGGCTTTCATCTGCTGCTGCAGCTTGATGACCTCGTTCATCAGGAAGTGCGTGAGGCCCTCGTGGCCCTCCTCCACTGCGGACAGGAGGCACCGGGTCAGGCCCGAAGAATGGGCAGGGGAAGGAGGAGGTTCCAGACGCGGGCAGGTGGCATCCGTGTATCTTTCACTCGCCAACGTTTTACCACCCATTAGGCATTAGGTATTTGGTCTTGGTACAGCTTGGTAAGACAGTAACAGAGGTCTAGGAGGAGGTATTAAAAAACTCAAACTGATCACACACAACTATAACGAGACTGAGGATTCACAAAGTAAAGACATAGGTGGTCATGAGAATGTGTAGCAGGGACCAGATCCAGTCTGGTGGGCAGAGGAGCTAGAGAGGGCCTCTGATGGCGGAGCCAAAGTGTTTTATTCAGGAACGAAAAGGCATTCTAGAAAGGTGGGACAACACTGCCAAAGCCATATGGGGAAAGGGAAGGGACTTGGCATATTTCAGGAACTAAAGGAAGACCAAAGTGGTGGCTGAGCCCAGAAGTGGGGCTGGGAGTGTCTGCAGCAACTAGAGTATTAGGTTCCTTGTGAGTTGGATTTAAGACCAGAGTCTTCACATAGAAACAGTGAAAATCCACTAAAGGGTTTTAGGCAGGGGAGGGCCACATTTAAGCATTGGAGCAGATGAGGAATAGATGAACAGGCTTGATGGGGTTGTACTGGAGACAGAAGATCGATTCAAAACTGTTTAGGAAATAAGATTAAGAAGATGAGATGCTCAAGGACTCTGGCCCATGGGATGGCGGTAAGAGAAGAGACAAGGAAAAGATCCAGAGGGGAGAATGAACTTCTGCTCCACCCCAGCACCACTCATGGGGATGTTCCACGAATACTCACTTCTCTTGGCCCCTGCTTCAATTTGTCCCCATCACCTACCTTTCATCATAAGGCAGAATAAGTGGTTGACAGCCCCAGAGTCCAATGTGTCGCAGATTTGCAGCTTTAAAACTGTCCCACTGTGGGACACACACACACACACACACACACACACACACACACACCACACACCTTCTATTAGAGTCCAGATGTTGCTGGTGGCCAAGCCACTTACCCACAATGGTGGAGAATCTCCGGGTGGGCTCCTTCCCAGTCACCAGTTTGTACAGTTCTGGGTAGTAAAATTCCAGGCTTTCCAAGAAAACCACATAGCCTCTTTGCCCTTTGGTATGCAGAATGTCCAACAATCGGCCTAGGGAAAAAGCCACATCACTCCGTGAGAAGAGGACATGTCTGATTGGGCACAAGTTTCCAGTCCCCAGGACGTACCTCCCTCAGTGAATTCTAAGAGGATAGTCTTACCACATTCGATTATTCCTGGGTCATAACATGGAATCCAGATAATGTAAATCAAAGTGCCAGGCCCTCAGCAGATACTCAGTGAATACTCATTTCTTTTCTCTAATAAATTGGTAGAACTGGGATAAATGGAATTGTAGCTACAGGAAACCAGCAGTTCAGGAGAACTTCCCAATTGACCAGGGCTGTAATTAACCATAGAGGCACCAGCTTTTCTATGATGGAAGGAGGTCAGAAATACATGGGATAATACATGGCTCTATGCAATTCAGAGTAGGAAGACAAATATTTGGGTGGGAAGTGAGGAAAAGTCATAGGAAGGAGGCAAAGCTTCCATGCTCGTCTTTGGGAAACAGCTGGAAACAACTGTCACCTGGATGTAATCTGCTGAGCAGCTTCCAGTTCCCATCCTACTTGCTGTGGTTTGGATGTCGTTTTTCCCTGAAAGGTTCATGAGTTGTGAGCTTGGTCGTGTGGGTGGTGGGGCTTTTAAGAGATGGGGCCTAGTGGGAAGTCCTGAGGTCATTTGGGGATGTGGAATCCTAGATTCTTGGAAAGGATTGTGGGATCCCAGATTCTCTCTGGCTTCCTATGGGGTGATGTGATCTCTTTCTCTCATGCTCACTCTTACTATGATGAAATGCAGCCAGGAGAATCCTCACCAGAGGATGCCCTCTGTCCATGCCTTTGAAACTCCAAAACTGTGAGCTAGATAAACCTCTTTTCTTCATAAAGTTAGCCCGTGTCATTTGTTGTCATAATGGAAAACAGCCCAAGACACTACCAATTCCACTTAGTGTATATACTTCTTGGTCCTTCCTTAAGCATTTCATTTTCAGACATGTCTTCCCTTGATGTCCTAAAACTCTCCCTTTTCCCTAGGACAGATATGATGAATACATTTCATCTGGTGTCAATCCTGATTGTTTGGTGAAGCTGCCTGGAGCATGGTGCTGGGGATTCCAAAGTGACATCCAAGCTCAGTGGGGAAGCATGCTGTGATTAATTAAGGACATCTGTCATGAATGCAAAAGAGTCAGAGCATATGAACCACTTACCAGCCATGCTGTGGCACAGTGACTTCCAGACCTTTAAACTGTGATCCACAGAAATACATTTTATGCCATGACCTTGTGCCCATACATAAAGATACACAACACACATGTGTGCATATGCACACACATACATATAAAACAAAAACAAGTTTACACACGTTCTTATTACTCTTACTGAGTATGGTAAAATCCCATGTCACTCTGGCATTCTAGAAAAGCATGTGGACCCCTTCTCACAATAATGGTTGTAAATAGATTAAACACATCAGGTTACAAAGGAAACCATTAACAAATTATAACAAATTATTACTTTTTTTGTTACTGGGGATTGAACCCAGAAGCATTCTATCTCTGACCTACACCCCCAGACCTTTTTAGTTTTATTTCTTTTTTAAAAATTTGAAACAGGATCTTGCTAAGTTGTTGAGGGTCTCACTAAATTGCTGAGGCTGGTCTCGAACCTGTGATCCTCCAGTCTCAGCCTCCCAAGTACTGGGATTACAGGCGTGTGCCACCACGCCTGGCTGTGCAAATGATATTTTAAGACATCTGCAAAGCTGTAATGCAATATAGAGATAACCGTAATTGTATTGTTGACAAAGTCAGAAGTATTGCTAATCACTGCTGTGATTTGTTGCCTGCTGATAATCGTCATTGAAGGCAATTCTAAATTTCAGTTTCAGTTTGTAAAATCCAAGCTGGGCATGGTGGCGCACATGAGTACTCCTAGTACTTGAAAGGTTGAGACCAGAGGATCGCAGGTTCAAGGACAGCCTCAGCAAATAGTGAGACTTTCAGCAACCTAGTGAGGCCCTGTTTCAAAATGGAAATGAAATGGGGCTGGGGATGTAGCTTGGAGGTGGAATGCCCCTGGGTTCAATTCCCAGTACCAAAAAAAAAAAAAAAAAAGTTTGTAGCCGGGCATGGTGGAGCACGCTTGTAATCCCAGTACTTTGGGAGGCAGAGACCGGAGGATTGGGGTTCACGGCCAGCCTCAGCTCTCTCTCTCTCTCTCTCCCTGTCTCTCTCTCTCTCTACCTAGTGAGGCCCTCTGCAACTTCGTGAGACCCGGTTTCAAAATAAAGTATAAAAAAATAGGGGGTGTAGCGCGGAGGTAGAACGCCCCTGGGTTCAATCCCTGGTACCACCAAAAAAAAAAAAAAAAAAAAAAAAAAA
>PVJS01015068.1:0-39418 GCA_004027185.1 Glis glis | reverse complement strand
GGCCGGGTGTGGTGGCGCATGCTTGTAATCCCAGTACTTTGGGAGGCGGAGCCCGGAGGATCCAGGTTCACCGCCAGCCTCAGCGCGCACGCGCGCTCGCACTCTCTCTCTCTCTCCTCCCTCTCTCTCTCTCTCTCTCTCTCTCTCTCTCTCTCTCTCTCCCCCCTCTACCTAGTGAGGCCCTCCGCAACTTCGTGAAACCTGGTTTCAAAATAAAGCATAAAAAAATAGGGCCAGGGGTGTAGCATGGAGGTAGAACGCCCCTGGGTTCAATCCCCGGTGCCGCAAAAAAAAAAAGAATGGGAGAAATCATCTTTCAGGATTCAATGTATACTTTTGATCAAAGATTTTTTTTGATACTGGAGAATTTAACCCAGGGACATTTTTCCTCCAAGCTACACCCTTAGCTTTGTTTGTTTGTTTGTTTGTTTGTTTTGAAAAAGGATCTCGCCAGGTTGTTGAGGCTGTCCTTGAACCTGCGCTCCTCTTGTCTCAGCCTCTCAAGTACTGGGATTATAGGCGTGCGCTACCATGCCTGGCTCAAAGATTTTTACATATGATATGCCCCCAATATGAATACAACATGGTTCTGAAATCTGATACTGGAAGTAAGAGTAGCTCTGCTTATCATCACACTTGGATTCAGGACTTCCTATCCTCATTCCCAAAGGAGAACAGTTTCCACTAGGGAACACAGCAAACGAGCCATTTAATTATAAATTTAACCTTCCATCTTGGCACTTTCAAGTCATTATGAAAGGCAAAAAGAAGGCAAAAGAAAGAAATTGATCCTGATTATCAGGATAAATTAAACCACAGAGGCAAGGAAGAATATGTTTAGCATCTAGATGATTGACTTGGACACTACTTGATACTCCCTTGTCCAATTATACAGTAAATAGACAAGTGTACCAACCATAGCTTGAGAAAGTCCAAGTGACCAGGGGCTCAGGCTCCTCAGAGATAAGGATCAGGAAAGACACTGAAACTGACAGAGGTCCTAGATAAAGGTTTAGAATAGATAATGAAAGAAGATAATTTAGAATAGATAATGAAAGAAGAACATGATGCGTCTTGGAGTCTCTTGGGACTGCGGTGGTGGTGGTGGCAGTCCCATTAACCCTCCCCTCACTTACTGGAGAAACTGCTCTCAAATTATATATGAATAAATGAATCCAAGTGGCATAACTTGGCCACTTTTGATGCTATGACATGCAATCCAGATTTCACTTCAGAGAAGGACATGAATGTGTACATGACAGTCTCTGTTCATGCAACAAATATTTATTGAGCACCTACCTGTAACAGCAATCATTCTATGTGTTGAGGATTTTGTGGCAAGAACAAATAAACAAAAACCCAAATCTCATCATTTATTGGGTTTAGATTATATTTAGCTCAAAGTCTAAGTATACTGGCATGTGCTGCATATACAAATAAATACAAGTTAAGAATGTAAATAAGTGCTGTCATGAAAAGAGCAAAAGGAAGAAAAATTCAATTTTATGGAGACCAGAAAATATTTCACAAGGAACTTAAGAGTTAATATTTTGCAAGGAAAATGGAATTAAATTAGTTATCTACAGACATCTCTATTTCAAATCAAACATTTATTTAATATCTATCCACCTCAATAATTCACTTAGTAGAAGATAAACAGCAATCGTTCTCCTATACTGCTTTAACTTCAGACTCATACTGCTTAGCACAAAGTAGACCTACAATAAATAGCTATTAATTTAATAAATGAATGAAAGAATTCCATTTGCATTTAAGTTCCAACAGAAGGGGCATTCATGAAATTAGCATCATCAGAATATTTGTCTAATCCTTTCACAGCTAAACCCAGATTAGTTCTAGACTGAATAACTAAAGAATGTGTGAATATATTGCTTAAAAAAGACTGCTGCTTCCTCTAACTAGACACCCTTTCTAACCTGTTCTAATGTTTTTCTAACCTTTTCTAACTTTTCTAACCCTTTCTAACTAGAAACATACTAGAGACGGAATTCTGGGGAGTGTAGTTCAACTTACACAAGTTGACATATCGCAAGGCCATTGCGCTCATGCATGTTTTTCAATTTATATTCTTTTTTTTTCTTCGCGGTATCAGGAATTGAACCCAGGGGCATTCTACCTCCGAGCTATACCCCCGTCCCTATTTTTTATACTTTATTTTGAAACCAGGTCTCACGAAGTTGCAGAGGGCCTCACTAAGTAGCTGAGGCTGGCCGCGAACCTGGATCCTCCGGTCTCTGCCTCCCAAGTACTGGGATTACAAGCGTGTGCCACCACGTCCGGCCCAATTTATATTCTCAAAACTCAGTAGAAAGATCTTGGGGCTACTGAATGGCAGCAACTCATGTTTTTAACCAATATTCTAATTACTTATTTCCACCCAAATTGTTCTCTATAGACTTTAATGAAATTGGATATATCAGTCCATGGTTGCTATAATCACCTCTATTTTATTCCCTGACACAAAAGCCAGAAGAGAGGCTCCAGTGAATCTCTGTGACTATCACGGAGCAGCAGCGCTAGCTTCCTGTGATGATGAGCATCAATCAAGTGTGCTGAGGAATCCCAAGAGACCCAGCAGTGCATGGTGCTTCTGGTTTGGTTGAACCTCACTATGAGTCCTGGTGGAAGAGCACCCCACTTACCTGCAGGAATCAGCAGAGCCCTGAAGGAAAATCACCCTAATTAAGAAATCAGTTATTATAAAATACATCTTGATCTTAATCCCTAGGTTCCTTTGCAGGAAAGTTAATTCTGAATCTTATGAACAATAAACTCTGTAAGACTATAAAATTTTATAAGTATTTTATTGCATACCATGTTAAGTACTGCTTGACTAATACTGTTAACTGTAGCTCTATGGAAACATTCTTTTTATTAGTACATATTGCAATTTTTTCATGTTTTTTTTTTTTACAGTACTGGGATTGAACCCAGGGGCGTTCTACCTCCGCACTACACCCCGGCCCTATTTTTTATACTTTATTTTGAAACCGGGTCTCATGAAGTTGCAGAGGGCCTCACTAAGTAGAGAGGAGAGAGAGAGAGAGAGAGAGACAGGGAGAGAGAGAGAGAGAGAGAGAGAGAGAGAGCTGAGGCTGGCTGCGAACCTGGATCCTCAGGTCTCTGCCTCCCAAAGTACTGGGATTACAAGCATGCGCCACCACGCCAGGCTCATGAATTTTTAAAAGATTTTAATAGATAGGTATCTATTAAATCTACTCAGAAAGGTAATTTTTATTATTTTCCAACATTAATTTGCACTTTTAATCTGGCTTTGTTTTTATTAGTATCCTTAAGTATCTTAAATGTAAAAATACTTTATTTTATATTGATTAGAATAGTGTTACACACATCAAAATTATAAATGTAATTATTCAGTCATTTTTTCAAAATATGTATACTGATGCCAGGCGTGGTGGCACACGCTTGTAATCCCAGTACTTCTAGAGGTGGAGACCAGAGGATCCGGGTTCACGGCCAGCCTCAGCTCTCTCTCCCCCTCTCCCTCTCTCTCTCTCCCTGTCTCTCTCTCTCTCTCTCTCTCTCTCTCTCTCTCTCTCTCTGTCTCCCTGTCTCTCTCTCTCCTTAGTGAGGCCCTCCGCAACTTCGTGAGACCCGGTTTCAAAATAAAGTATAAAAAATAGGGCTGGGGGTGTAGCACGGAGGTAGAACCCCCCTGGGTTCAATACCCGGTACCGCAAAAAAAAAAAAATATATATATATATATATATGTATACTGTATCAGTTATAAAATCGGGTTCTGGCAATATACACACAAATCAGGCATAATTATGATATGATTTAGATACTCTTTTCTAAATTTTTTATGACAGAATATACAAATTTTATAGATTTATTTTTGAATATCAGGAGATACCAAGATGTGTCAGAGCAAACATCCTGCAGCATGAAATGAGTAAAGATGGGAGCCATTCAAGACTTTAGTAATGAGAGCTGAAACCTGGCTCGTTTCCATTTTTATTAGGAATCTGAATTTAGCTTATGCTCACTTAGAAGTTCATTACCTTTGCAGACAAGTCTCATCTACATTTTTAGGTCATTTTCCACCTTTCCATTCATTCTCACTAAGATCTAATGGAATATTGGCTCAGGAAAATGCTATTTTCCCATTCTGGTGCAATTAACATCCTTGATTGAGCACATACGTTATGGGCTTAAATGCTTTAAAATAATGGAAGGAAATGTTGGGCAGGCACCTTCCCTCTCCATTGATGTGAATGTATGAAGTTTAAAGTTTCGGTAAAATATGTATCTGTAACATTTAGAACTTTGTCAGAGAAACAAACAAGGAAAAGATAAAAGAGGACAGAGGGCATCCAATTTAATTCATCCATCAACAGATGCACAAGACTGAGTGCTTTTTTTCAAGGAATTCACAGTATGGAGTTTGTAACAAGAAATGGTTCATATTTTCATTATTCATACTTGAAAATTTTTGAATAAAACTAGTTGGCAATGACAAACTTCAAAATCCTTCAAATTGTCCCCAACAACACTTGGAAGTTTCATGTAATGCCAAGTAACCCCAAGCCCATGCTCTTCCCCTGTGTTTGACAAGTTCTAGCACCTTAACGGGACAAAACTTACAGATCTGTTACTGAACTGCCTCTCATCCACCTGAAAGAATCCTGTCTAATCTACATTTTAAGGCCAATTTCAATTTTCATCTTCCCATGCAAAACAATATTTTTGATGTGTTTCTAACGTCTTTTTAAAAAACTTTTTATTAGTACATGGTGTTCTCACATCATTATGTAGTTCATAGTGATACATGCATACATGCACACAGTACTTGGTGAGCTTCCCCCTCTCGTTCCCCATACTTGATTTTGAGATTGGCATTAGTAATTTCACATATGTACATAACTCAAAGTACTATATTGTAAAGAAGAAACCATCCAGTGCCAAAATCCTTATGAAGCTTTTGGTATCACAGGATACTCTCTTTTTTACTGTGAAAATGAAGTCTTGTAAATTGAAAACAACTCAGCTCAAAAGCTATTCAAGTTATGACAGTGTTCGATGTGTATAGAGACCCTGTACCAATGGAATATCTTAAAAATAAATTTAATGGGAGTTTATTTTTCTTTTACTCTTGAGATATTATCTAAAATTAAGAGTTGAAGCCGGGCGTGGTGGCGCATGCTTGTAATCCCAGTACTTTGGGTGGCGGAGACCGGAGGATCCGGGTTCGCGGCCAGCCTCTGCTCTCCCTCTCTCTCTTCCTGTCTCTCTCTACCTAGTGAGGCCCTCCGCAACTTCGTGAGACCCGGTTTCAAAATAAAAGTATAAAAAATAGGGCCGGGGGTGAAGCGCGGAGGTAGAACGCCCCTGGGTTCAATCCCCGGTACCCCAATAAATTAATTAATTAATTAATTAATTAATTGAGAATTGAATACTTCTTCTAGAAAATGTGAAATTAGTGATAGAATAGTGATCAAATTGCAGGAGTCAGAAAATTCCTACAGGACAAATGAAAAGTCTACTCTCTGAAAGCAATGGGAATGGATACCTGTGGCCTTCCTGAGCCTTGAGGGTCTTATTGAGGAAGTCTCTACCTGTGCCTATGTGTTAGAGAGTTGGTCCTATGTTTTCTTTTAGTAATCCCCAAATTTCTGGTCTACTTTCTATGTCTTTGATCCATCTCGAGCTAATGGTCAATTGGGAGGGGGTTAGCTGATAAATGTCCCCTGCCATAAAACTGCCCTACTGAAGTTGAAAGTTCTAGTATAAATCCTTAGATACTTTCTTCCATTCCGTAGGCACTGTCTTCAGACTCTTGATTGGTTCCTTTGCTGTGAAGATTTTTAGTTTGATGCCATCCCACTGAGTTAAATTTTGTGCAGGGAGAAGATGGGGATCTAGTTTCATTCTTCTGCATAGGGATATACAGCTTTTCCAGCAGCATTTGTTGAAAATATTGTCTTTTCTCCAGCATATGTTTTTGGGTCCACTGTCAAAAATCAACTGGCTATAGTGTGAGGGTTTGTTTCTGAATCTTCTATTCTATTCCTTTGGTCTTTGTGTGCTTTTCTGCCAATACCATGCTGTTTCTGTTACTATATCTCTGTTACTCTATCTCTGTAGTATAATATGAAATCAGGTATTGTGATGCCTGTCTCAAGTATGGTTCATATTGCTCAGAATTTTTTTTTTGTGGCTATTCTGGGTCTTTTGCTCTTCCATATGAATTTTAGGACTAGGATTTTTTCCAGCTCTCTGAATAATGATATTGTTATTTTCATAGGGATTACATTTAATCTGTAGATCACTTTTAGTTATATGGCCATTTTTAACAATATTTATCCTGTCTGTCCAAGAACATGATTTTTATAGAATATGTAAGAACTCAAAATACTTAACACTAAAATGACAAATAAGCCAATCAAAAAATGGGCCATTGAGTTGAATAGACAATTCTCTGAAGAAGAAATACAAATGGCTAGTAAATACATGAAAAAATGTTCAACATCATTAGCAATCAGGGAAATGCAAATAAAAACTACACTGATATTCCATCCAACCCCAAATAGAATGGCATTCATCAGGAATACAAACAGTAATAGACACTGATGAGGATGTGGGGAAATACGAACTCTTATACACTGTTGGTGAAATTGTAAATTAGTACAACCACTGTGTAGATCAGTATGGAGGTTTCTTAATGACTAGGAATGAAACCACCATATGACCCAGTGATAGCACTCCTCAGTCTCTTCCCAAAAGAATTCAAGTCATAATACCATAGTGATATATGTATATACACATGTTTATCGCTGCACCATTAGCAATAGCCAAATTTTGGAACCAATTTTGTATGGATAAATAAAATGTGGTATAGACATGCAATGGAATTTTACTCAGCCATAAAGAAGAAAATAATTATGTCATTTGCAGGTGAATGAATGGAACTAGTAAATATTATGCTAAGTGAGATCAGTTATTGTCAGAAAGTCAAGGGGTGTATGTTTTTCTCTCATATGTGGAAATAAAGGAAAAATAGGAAATGAAAGGGACTTCAGATAAATGAAGAGAGATCATTAGATAGTGGAAGGGGTATGGGAGAAGGAGTTGGGGAGGGGGAAAAGGAGGCTTGAGGAAGGAAACAGTTCAAATAATGCTTTGTCCATATATGAAGGTACACCACCGACCTCACTAACATGTACTGGGAAGGAGGAGGGGGGAAGTGGTTTGGGATGTGGAGGTAAATACAGCAAGAGATGTATGCATGTATGCTTGTATCACTTTTAACCTCACTATGATGTATAATTACAATGCACTAATAGGAGCATAACAATAAATTCTTATATGCAACTCTCTCTTTACCTATAATGCTTATTAAGCGAATTATATTATAGCTGACTACATATTCATATATCCTTATATTCCTTTTACCTCCAAGATTGTGAATTTCTTGAAATTAAAGACCATGTATGGTATTTAATACTTGATATAGTACCGGGCAGATAGGTGATATTAAAAAAAGTTCTTTGAAGAAAAGTATAGTAATAGTCAAACTATTTCAAAAGGTATATAATTCAAATAAATCAAGCCTCATTTAAAACTGTATTACTTAATGACTTAGTACCTGGAACAATGAATGCCACACTTATGAGAAAAAAAAACTATTTCACAAAATTTGTGCTAGTATGTTCCTCTAAGTAAAGGGAGCCCTAAACCAATTTTAAATAAAATCCAGGACCCGTAATCTAATTTTAAATGACATTCTTATGATTTCCAGGTTCAGAAAGTATATCTTTACTGGTGCTTTCCAGTAACTATCAATCATCAGACTGCACAGTGTTAATAAAAATATCTAATTAAAGCTTATACATTTTTGACCTGTCAAATTAGCAAAGATTCACAATGATGTTATATAATCCTGGCAAGGGTAGTCTCCGTGATTGGCACATTCTTCTTTACTAGTAGCTGTGTAAATTTTCACAGAGTTTTTGAAAAACAATTTGGCAATATATGCTAACTTTAAAAACCTTTATCTATTTTGACTCGCAAATTCCAATTTTAAGAAAAACATATGAACTAGTATTCAGATATAAAACAAATGGCTTATACATTCATATGAATCCTATTAATTGCAAAACTGGATTTCATATCCAAGTAGAAGAGAATATGTAAATACATTTAAGTAAATCTATTTGAAAATAGTGCAGATATTAAAAATATATTTGAGGATACTTAAAAAGAAAATTTTCATTGAATGTTAAGTGAAAATAATCAGAAGCCGGGTGTGGTGGTGCGCGCTTGCAATCCCAGTACTTGGGAGGCAGAGACCAGAGGATCCAGGTTCACAGCCAGCCTCAGCTACTTAGTGAGGCCCTCTGCAACTTCATGAGACCCGGTTTCAAAATAAAGTATAAAAAATAGGGCCGGGGGTGTAGCTCGGAGGTAGAATGCCCCTGGGTTCAATCCCTGGTACCGCAAAAAAAAAAAAAAAAGGAAAGAACCAGAGAATAAGAATAAAAATGGCATGAAACACACTGTGTTATATACACTAATCCAGAAAAGAGCATAAGAACAGATTAAAGAGTTTGATAATGTCACCTTTGCCAAATATGATTTTAATTTTTTTTTTTTGCGGTACCGGGGATTGAACGCAGGGGCGTTCTACCTCCGCGCTACGCCCCCGGCCCTATTTTTTTTATTATGCTTTATTTTTGAAACCGGGTCTCACAAAGTTGCGGAGGGCCTTGCTAGGTAGAGAGAGAGAGAGAGAGAGAGAGAGAGAGAGAGAGAGACAGAGAGAGAGAGAGAGAGAGAGAGACAGAGAGAGAATGATTTTAATTTTTAAAGTTACAATTCATAATTTTGATTCAAACCGGCCCCTAAATGCAATAGCAACAGGCTACAGATTTAACTCACGCAGCGATCACGTTTACAGAAAATATCATTATTTTATTTGTTATCCATAAGTTTCCTTGCAAGCCCCCCATATCACTGGTAATCCTGGAGAGATAATTAAATGTCTACACTGAAACAGATTTCAATGATGCTTTAGATGATGTCTCAGATGGAAATCTTTTGACTATTTCTTATTGTAAAGATGTCTAGGTGATTACAAGGAGAAAGAAACATATATGGTTCATAGAACAGGGTAGAAGCATCCTTTTCTCAAAGTCCTCGTGTTCTTCCTTGGGTATATATTGGTGATTGGCAGGAGACAATAGTTCTAGCTCACTGGGATGGTGCACTCTTCCATTAGTTATTGTTGTCTATGGCACTATAACATATGTTTTGGTGTCTCTTGGCCTGAGCGATGCTATTTTTGGTCCCCCTTAGCTTCACATTGACTCCAAACAGCTTTATAGATCCACTTCCCCATCAAGTGTCACTACCATTTTCCCCTTAGCTTTGGTATTCCTTCCAGAGGCTTTTTATGGCAATATACTTTATTCCATTATTTTACATATGACAAGCCAGTCAGACTCTGAGCTATCTCTGGGTCCTATATATGATGTGTGGCCATATAGCACAGTAGATTTAGGAGAACTAACTAGTACTTTCTTCTCCTTAACTTTAGTGTGTGTGTTTGTGTGTGTGTGTGTGTGTGTGTGTGTGTGTGTGTGTGTGGTGTGTATGGTGTGTGTGTGTGTTACTGGGGATTGAACCCAGTGGTACTCTACCACTGAGCTACGCCCTCAGTCCTTCATATTTTCATTTCTTTTTATTTTGAGACAGGATTTTGCTAAGTTGCCCAGGCTGGCCTCTAATTTGTTATATTTCCACTCAGTCTCCTGAGGATCTGGGATTACAGGCATGTACCACTGTGCCCAGCTTCTCTTTAGCTTTACTCTTAGGTCAAACTTATTTCAGTGTTCCACAACCCAAGCCAACAGTGTCCCTGGACTATCAAGAGGTTTGTGGGATTTTCTTTTACTTCTTCTACACTTTATATTTTTTATTCCTAATCATGCCTTAATGATATATGAGGGTATCTTTGACTCCATAAGGGATACTTCTAATTAATAACTCCACCAAGCTTGTCATTGGTATGCTTCTGAAGTATGTAAATCTATTATGATTAAGAAAAAGAAAATAAGAACAGTGGAACAGTGGTTGCTTCTGGTGGCAGAGGAAGATTAACTGGAAGGTTGTAGAAAGGATTTTTAATATATATGTAATATCATTATTATTTTTTTTTTGCGGTACTGAGGATTGAACCCAGGGGAATTCTACCTCTGAGCTACACCCCCAGCCCTATTTTTTATTCTTTATTTTGAAATAGGGTCTCACTAACTTGCAGAGGGCCTCACTAAGTAACTGAGGCTGGCCGTGAACCCGGATGCTCAGTCTCAGTTTCCCAAGTACTGGGATTACAAGCACGTGCCACCATGCCCAGCAAGTGTCGTGATAGTTACGGGGTATAAATGTCAAAATTCATCAAGCTATGCACTTTAAATGTTATAACACACACACACACACACACACACACACACACACACACACAAACCACATACGAGAAAAAGAGAATATACAATCTTTTCTAAGGAAAGCACTGCCTTTCTTATGGTATTGCTGAATAATTCTATATTGTATGTTGGAGGCTGATTAGTTTAATTACATTCACAGTTGTATGTGACCATCACCACCATCCATTTCCAAAACTCTTCCACCACCCCAAAGAGAAAGCGTGCCCACTAAGTAATAATGCCCTTTTTCCTCCTCCCTCAGTCCCTGGTAACCTCTAATCTACTTTCCATCTCTATGAATTTGCCCGTTCTAGATATTTTATTTAAGCAGAACAATACATTAGTTATCCTTTTCTGTTTCTTTCTAAGTATAATGTTTTCAAGGTTTATCCCTGTTGTAGAATATATGATATCATTCATTTTTTAAAAAAGTATATATTTTTGAATGACTTTTACTTTCTCAGCAAAATTGATCAGAAGATATGATTGCCCATATCACCCCAGCCTACAGCACACTCACAGCTTCTGTCAACATGCTGCACATCAATCAGTCTCCCCCAAAGTCCACAGTTGATATTAGAGTCCACTCTAGGTATTGTGCATTCCAGGTTTGAGCAAATGTAAAATGATACATCCACTATTGTAGCATCATATGATAGTTTAACTGCCCTAAAAATCCTGTGTTCTGCCTATTCATCCTTTCCTCTACTCTAAGCCCTGGAAACCCAGGACCATGTCATTGTCTCCATAACATTTTCTTTCTTGGAACATTATGTAGTACGTGGTAAGTAAGTAGTGGTATAAGATTATATTCAGTTTTGTAATAAACTGCCAACCTGTCTTCCAAAGTCACTGTTCCATTTTGCATTCCCAACAGCAATGAACGAGTTTCTTCTCGCTCTCCATCATCTCCAGCATTATCATTGTTTTGGATGTTTGCCACTCTAATAAGTGTGTAGTGGCATCTCATTGTTTTAATTTGCCATATTCTAATGATATTTGGTGTTGAACATCTTTTCATATGCTTATTTGTTCTCTGTATATCTTCTTTGGTGAGATGTCTGTTCAGGTCTTTTGCCAATTTTAAACCAGGTTGTTTTTATATTGTTGAATTATAAGAGGTTTTCTGTATGTTTTGGATAAAAACTTTTTATCAGATGTGACTTTTGCATATATTTTTCTCACAGACTCTGCTACATATGAAAGAGATGGACTGAAATACTGAAAATGGTAATCACCATTTGTGATTACCAATGTGTGATTTGAGGTGATTCTTAGTTTCAATTCATGCCTCCTTGAAAACTTCATGTTTTAGAAGAGAGATAAAGAGTGTAGGGAAGTTTATAGCAGGATAAATACTCTAAACTGAGGATTTTTCCAGAGGAATGGCAATTACATAGAAGTCCATAGATAGACACACCTTAAAACAAAACAAAACAAGACAAAACACACAGTTCTAAGACAATCTTGTTCTCAGAAGATGGAACAGTTGCCAGGCATGGTGGCGCATGCTTGTAATCCTAGTACTTGGGAGGCTGAGACTGGAGGATCCAGGTTCGCGGCCAGCCTCAGCTACTTAGTGAGGCCCTCCGCAACTTAGTGAGACCCTGTTTCAAAATAAAGAATAAAAAATGGGGCTGGAGGTGTAGCTCGGAGGTAGAATGTCCCTGAGTTTAATCCCCAGTGTCAAAAAAAAAAAAAAAGAAGAAGATGGAACAGTCTATACAAAAGCGCTGAAGAGAACAAACACAGTGTCCCTATTCACAGAACTAACCCAGGTACAGTGTAGTTGGTGACAGATGGATATGAAAAGAAAACAAGTTTCAGATTATACATGTTATAAACCATGGTAATTATTTGTATCTTTTTTCTAATTAGATTGACGGCCATTGAAAGGTTGGAGTCATGGAATATAGGCGGGAGCTTTGTAGATACGGTATGGAAAATAAATTGACAGAGGGTCAAGACTGGACAGAGAAAGAGTAGAGTTCCCAGAAAAAAGAACACAATCATTTAATTTTCAGGAAAATGTATGGAACTCAAGAATATTATGCTTAGTGAGAATAGCCAGTCACAGAAAGTGAAGGGTCATGTGTTTTCACTCATATTTGGAAGCTAGAGAGAAACTGGGAAACAAAAGGACTTCAGATAAATGAGGGGATGAACTAGTGGAATGCGGAAGGAGGATCCAAGGAGGGAGGTGGGGAGGAGAAAGGGGAGAGCTGATGTTGGAAACAATTTAAATAATCCTTTGTTCATACATGAAGTTATCTGTATTAATGTAAATATCATCTATGGGGAGGAGTGTAGAGGGGGCACCCAGAGGGAAACACAATGAATGCTGTGTGCATGTGTGTATCTGTCACTCTGAACCTCACTATGATGTATAATTACAATGCACTGATAAAAAAATAAAGAGTAGTGATGGGGCTATTGTGAAATAAAGCTAGAATGAAAAAGAAAGGAAGAAAGAAAAAGAAAGATGGATCGATGCAGGTAAGAGATGATATAGCTTTCACCTAAGAGAAAAAAAGTAGGTATGGAGGGAAACAGAAGTGCTCAGTAAAGCATTAAGAGGGATGTTTTATAGAACATGGGGGCTGACTACATGGCTGAGAAGAGGAGCATCAATTACTATGCCTATATTTTGGCTGAGCTCTAAGAAAGGGATAAAAACAGAGCAGGTTTTATCTAAGCATTTCAGAGAAACTACTCTTGATCCTTATTTGCTGTCTTTACTTTCTTATACTTTTAAGACAACTGCTCCAAGAGGCTAGGGAAATCAACAGTAACAGGTATCATATTTCAACTGGAGTATCTCTTCCCCTCCTCCTCTCTCTTTCTTCCCTTAGGAAAAGCTATCTCATGGCAAAGGGGAGTTTGCTAAGGTGGTTCTGTTTGGTGATACCTACACCACTAGTGCCTCAGTTATTCCCAGGAGCAGAAAAATCCTGGATCATTTCTAACAAACATTTTAACTCTTATGCAAGTAGATTTTTATTTTTAACACTTTTAGATAATTGCTGACTTAAAACAAAAACTTTGGAAGTACAATTTAAAAGGCTTTCCCCCAAAAATCTAATTAATAATAAATTGTTGACCTGATGCCCCATCACCCAAAATTTCTTAGGGGTTTATTTTTCATAGACAAGTACATTATCCTACATAGAATAAGTCCATCAAAATCAGGAAATTTACCTTACTTTCTGGCATAATAAAGTGTTCTAGGCTTATCTTCTACTTTTCTGTCCAAGCCCTAAAATCAACCAACTCCAGGTATTCTCTCTTCCTTTGTAAAAATGGATATTTTGAGCTGGGTGTGGTGGTGCATACTTGTAATCCCAGTACTTGGGAGTCTAAGACAGGAGGATCACAGGTTTGAGGCCAACCTCAGCAACTTAGTGAGGCCTTCAGCAACTTAGTAAGACCCTGTTCCAAAATAAAAAATAAAATAGGGCTGGGGCTGTAGCTCAGAGGTAGAATGTCCTTGAGTTCAATCCCCAGTACTGCAAAAAAAAAAAAAAAGGATATTTTGAAGACAACATCTTGGAAATATGCATGATCCTAAGCCCTTTGATTAGACAGAACTTGGGAAATCAGTGTAAGTATGTATATACAAACACATACACACATACACATCTATCTATCTATCATCTATCATCTATCTATCTATCTATCATCTATTCATTTACACCATAGTAACTAATACCCCAATACTTCTATTTCCAGTCTAACAGCACAAGGTTAATCCTAGTTTTATCCATTTAGATGTTTGTTCATTTTTCTCATTTAGGAAGAAAATGCATCCCATTTACATTTATCTATGTGGTGAATCCTCCCATATGTAACCAATCTCCTACATTGGCCCCTGCCTTTTCCCCAGTATGGACATCCTCACACTGCCCGGGGTGTGCTGCTCTTCTCAGTCTAGTGTTCCTCCCCACCACCACCCCCATGCTTGCTCTAGCTGACCTAATGGTTTCATAATGGAACTGTTTTGAGAGTAAAGGGAATAGAAGAGGAGTGGAAGAAGAAAAGGCAGAAGAATGGAGACGATATATGTCAGTAGGCTTTTATCATCCCATTTATGTGCTAGGCACACACAGCAAAGGTGAAAACCCATTGGCAGATAGTGTCAAACTGGAGTCCAGGGTTGAATCTCCATCACCTAAATGTGATATAAGAGTACTTACAAATTTTTTAATTCCTCATGATCTTAACTCACACAGAACTATTACTAGCAAAAATATTGGCTATTATTCCTTTACTAAGTAAAGGCTAAAATAATGAGGAACTTGTAGTCCTAATTCTATCACCTCTCCATCCTCACTCTTTTATAGCATTACAAATTTGTCCTGTAAATAAATGTCTCTGCATCCAGAAATTAATGACAAGACAATAAAGGGATATAAATAGTGAAGTAGTAGTGGTGTGTATGTGTATGCTAATATGTTGGAGTGTCTGTGTGTATATGAGAAATAGAGCCAGAGACAGAGAGATCTAGAGTACCCATTACAATTTGGGAAGTAGTAGTCTTTATATAATATTCTAAGGGTAAGTTTATAAATATCTCTGTATTTACATACATTACCCCTTCTGGCAAAAGCACCTGACTTCCCTTGAGACCACAGGTCATTCATTCTTAATCCATGAATTCTAATGTAGCTTACTTTAAGTACATATACATCTAGCCAATTAAAAGAGATAGTGCATATTCTTGCCATAGTGAGCATTTCAGAGATAGGCACAAAACCCAAGCCAGAGCAGTCAGAGTCTAAGACTTGATTCCTGGACTTTTGCTGGAGTAACAGGGAAACATTGTGCTTTTATTTTATTGAGCACACTGAGAAGTGGGATGTAAGGCTGGAGCTGATGGCAACAATTTTGTCATCATGAGGGAAATTCTACTTGTAAATAGAACTGACGCATCAAAAAGCAAAGCCAACTAATAGTGCAGACTCAAGAACATAATTCAAACCTGTGGATGTACACACACACATACACACACACACACACACACACACACACGCTTTTCATGTATTCCCTAAATCACTTTTACTTTATTACAGGAAAATATACAAATATAAATTCATATGACACATATGAATCATATCTCACATGTCAGGGGTAAATCAAAGCTTTATTTTAGCTTGGCAGTAATTGGGAAGCTTATTTGTGGAAATTTAATGAAGAAAACAATCCATTTATATTACTTTATACCATGCTTCTATGTATCCAAAGGGTCTCTGGAAACCAGTATTTTCCACATGGAATAATCAAAAGATTTTGCTGCCAGTTTCCCTGAGTCATTCTCTGTGCAGTTGCCTTGCATTCCTAGAACACGTGTCTGATCCAAAACATCTTATCGCAGAATCAGAAACTACCTCCCAAGCAATGGCAAATTTTTTGGTCCAGGCAAATCTCCACGTTGCTGATCCTGAGACAGTGGTCTGGGATAATGATCCACCAGATGTTGGCCAACCATAACGACCTGCTTTGCCAGCTCTGAAAACCCTCAACCCTTGCCTTGCTTGCCTTTTCAGTAAAATCTCAAAACTCTTGTCAGCCCCTACAAGACAGATTCTCGATCGCTAGACATATCTGTTCTTCTCCATGAAGCCACACTGAGAACAAAATGTCTTTCCTGCTTGCTTCTGAAGTTTTTTAAGAGAATTAAATAGAACAATTGATGTAATAAAACAATGAGCCATGTACTTCCAATTGCCCAATAAATACAGCTATTATTACTAGAACAGTGAGAATAGATGGAGAAAGATGTTAATGTTTAGGATATATTTCAAAAATAGTTGATGAGATTATATAACAGATTGGATGAAGAGTTGAGGGAAAAAAAGAGAAGCCAAAAATAACCCCAAGAACTCTGTCTCATGTATCTGGGAAATGGAGTTAGCATGTAATGAGATGGTAGAGATTAGGAGAGAAACAATGTGGAGTAAGTGAGAAGAGAATGAAAATTTCATCAATATACAAGTTAAGCTGGACATAACCATTAACTATTTAGGTGGAGCTGTCAGGTGAAGAGTTGAATATAAAGTCTAAAGTTTTGATCATATGCCCTAGCTAAAAACATAAATTCAGGTGTCCAAATAATATACATCTTACTACAAATCAGAGGGATGGGTGAGACCCCCAAAATAGTGAGTATTGATTAGAAAGATAAAAGAGTCTAAATCTTGGGAACTAAAATGTTTAGCAGTCCCATAGATATGGGAAAGCCAGCAAAAGAGATTGAAAACAACAAACTTGATATCCTCCTGTCTCAGCCATCCAAGTACTGAGATTACAGGCATACACCACTTCACCTGGCTTTAAAAAATCATGAGACTTTAACCCAGAATAGAAATCCAGAAAATATCTCCAGATAGTTTTGTGTTAAATGATTTTATTTTGCAAATATAGGACTGAAATTTGACATTTTAGAGGCCATTGACCCTGAAAAGAACATTTTAAGGAGGTTGTAGAGCAAGATTTGGGATTGGAGTAAATAATTCAAGAGAGAATGAAAGAGGAATTGGAGAGTGGGCATGACTATTAAGAATTCTTTTAAGAATTTACTGCAGAGGGGAATAGTAGCTGAAATGGAATTTTGGGTAAAGGAGTTCTATTTTTTTATTTTAACATGGGAAATGATATATACAAGTATGAATACTTGAAAGTTTCATCAGAATGGGAATGTTCAAAGATTTAGTGGCAGGGAGGCAGGGGAGATGAATATGGAAATAAAATCTTTAAATGTGTGAAATGGACACTAGCACCCAAAAGAGAATGTGATTGTGAGAATATAATTGTATCTTTTCTGTCAAAGGAGTTAGTTTCACTTAGGCGGCCATTTTGTAACCTGGTAGGGACTTACATTCCTTCCCCAAATTAACATCTCTTAAGAGATTACAGGTGTCGACCCTCCCCCATCTTCCCCTGTAGCTGACCAGGAAGCATGTGAAGCTGTAACTTCAACCAATAGGAGTTCAGCACAGGAGGAGCCTTGCGTTAGGGATATAAGACCCACTGTGTTCTTTGTGAAGCGTGCTCTCTTTCATATCTGGGAGCACCCTTTTTTGCAAAAAAGTAAAATCACCTTACCAAGCAATTTTCAAACACATGCCATTTCTTTAGACGCCGTAAAAAGTTGTTTCTAGCATGACCTTATAAAAAGGAAAGATTTCTAAGCTCTTTGTATATTCTAGATATTAGACCTTTATCAGATGGGTAGGTGGTGAAGATCTTCTCCCATTCTGTAGACTCTCCCTATAGATTCTTGATGGTTTCCTTTGCTGCACAGAAGTTTTTTAATTTAATGTCATCAATTCATTAATGCTTGTTTTAATTTCCTGTGCTTTGGGGATTATATCAAGGACTTTTCTACCTGTATCTATATGTTGAATGTTGGTCCTATGCCATCTTCTAACAGTTTCAAAGTTTCTGGTCTAATTTCTAGGTCTTTGAACCATCTTGAGTGGACTCTTGTTTACAGTAAGAGGTTAGGGTTTAATTCCATTTTTCTATATATAGATAGCCAGTTTTCCCAACACCATTTGTTGAAAACTCTGTCCTTTATTCAGAGCATGTTTTTGGTGCCTTTGTCAAAAATCAACTGGTTATAAATATGGGGCTTTGTTTCTGAGTCCTCTATTCTGTTCCATTGGCCTATGTGTCTGTTTCTGTGCCAATACCATGCTGTTTTTATTACTATTGCTTTGTAATATAATTTGAAGTCAGGTATTATTTTGCCTCTGGCATAGTTCTTTTTGCTAAGAATTGCTTTGGCTATTCTGGGTCTTTTCTTTTTCCATATGAATTTTATAACTGATTTCTCTAGGTCTATGAAAAATGACAATGGTGTTTTGATAAGGACTGCATTGAATATGTAGATCGCTTTTGGTAGGATGGCCATTTTCATTATATTTACTCTGCCTATCCAAGAGCACAGGAGGTCCTTGTATCTTCTAAAATCTTCTATTTCTTTCTTTAGTGATTTATGATTTTCATTTTAACCTCCTTGCTTGAATTTATTCCTAAGCATTTTATCCTTTTTGAGGTTATTGTGAATGGAATTGTTTTCTGTATTTCATTTTTAGTGGATTTATGATTAGTGTAAAGGAGTGCTAATGATTTTTGAAAGTTGATTTTATATCCTGCTACTTTGCTGAAACTGTTTATCACCTCTAGAAGCCTTCTGGGAGAGTTTTTTGGATCTTCTAAGTAAAGGATCGTGTCATCAGCAAACAAAGATAGTTTCAGTTCTTCTTTCCCTATTTTTATTCCTTTGATTCTTTTCTCCTGTCTTATTGCTGAGGGTATAGTTTCAAGTACTATGTTGAATAGGAATGATGACAGTGGGCAAATTTAATCAGTCTCAAGAAAGAAGTAGATATATGTTTTCTCTTATATGTGGAAGCTAGAAAGATACTTAGAAATAAGGGTAACAAAGGTAATCAGTTAGAAGAGCAGAGGGTCCAAAGGAGTGACTAAGGAGGATTAGGGAAGGAAGGATATAGTCATAAAGAATGTAACAGTTGAAATAATGCTACAAATGTATACAAAATTACAAGTCCAATCTCAGAGACATGAACAGGGAGGGTGAGGGAGGGGGGAGGGACCTGGTGGGAAGGGCACCAAGAGTTATGTGCATGTATTTTTCTGTCACTCTATACCTCAATATGATGTAAAATTTTCAGGGGAAGACACAATAATTCTGTGGGTTCTTGGCCTCCATGGTGAAAGGAATTTTAACACATGCCAGTCAGAGAAAAGGCAAATGTTTAATTCAAGAAAGGTGGGGATATACGCTTAGGGGAGATGCGGGCCATCTCAAGGGGGGAGGGCAAGTGTCTCTGCATGTGAGAGAGCATCTATCCAACCAAGCAAGAGAGCCTTTTCTGCTTTCTCAGTTCTTTTATAGAACTCCCACGAGGGGGTGGGTGGGGTCACACAGTGGAGGTCTGGACTTCCTCTTAATCTTCTGGTTCCCCAGCAATGATGGGTGGTGGCTGGCTGGTGTCTGACCTTTGTCCTCCTCGTGGATCCTTTGTTTACTAAGCATGTCAGGAATCTCAGGTGGGGAGAGGGGACATTGTAATTAAGGGTGTGGACTCATTGAGGCTTCTGCCTAAGACAGAACACACCCTATAGGGTGGAGTTAGAGATTATGAATTTTCCAGATTTTAAAATTATATTTTCCTTCCCAATTTGTTTCCTTTCTACCTAAAATTTTTATCTCTTCTATTCTACCTCATCAAAATTACAATGTATCAAATTAAAATAAATAAATAAATTTTAAAAAAGCAAAGAAAAATCACCTAGGGAAACTGATGGATATTTGGATGCATGCATTCAGATGAAGGTTGGTGTTCCATTTGGTAATGGAGACTTGTTAAATTTCTTTCCTGGTTGTTTCTAAGCAATCAGGAAACTAAGAAGTAAAGTCCTCAGCTGAGAATGAGAAATAGGAAATTTTCTTGGAACTCTGGAGAGGGAGAAGGTGTGAAAGTATTCTCCTAGGAAAATGAGACTTTTCTTTCCCCCAGGGAATTGCAGTAGAATAGTTCAGAAGTACAATGGGCCCATCTGAAGTTTGTGTTGATAAATTTTAAAATGCGCCAAATCAGCCTGGATAAGTGTTCTTATTCAGTCACATTTAACTTTTCCTGTGTTTTCCATTTGACATTGTCAACCTTTGTCACAGCTTCATCAGCATGGATGTTGGCCATATGTATAGCTGTGTCATTTGTGATGTTTAATTCTATCTCTCAACTTGACTGGAATAAGTGATACCAAGCGTCAGGAAAACATTATTTCTGGGTGTGTCTATGAAGGTGTTTCCAGGAGAAATTAGCATTTGAATTTATGGATTGAGTAAAGAAGACCCACCTCATTAATGTAGATGTGAATCATCCCATCCCCTTAGGGCCTGGATTGAAAAAAAGGAAGAGGAAGGACAAATTCTTTCTCTTGTTCTCCTGTTCTCTCTCTCTCTCTCTCTCTCTCTCGCTCTCTCTCTCGCTCTCTCCCTCTCTCTCCTTGAACTGGTATATCCATCTTTTCCTGTCCTTGAGCATCCTGGTTCTTCAGACTTTGGACTCTAGGAGTTACATCATCTGCTCCTTCAGACTTAGCCTGAATTACACCAATGGCTGAATTACACCAAAGGCTCTTCTCGTTCTTCAGCTTGGCATGTCCTAGAACTTCTCAGTCTCCATAATTGTGTGACCCAATTTCCATAATAAATCTCATTTTAATGTATGTATCTACACACACACACACATACACACACACACACACACACACACACACATCTGTCCCCTATTGGTCGTATTTCTCTAGAGAACACTGACTAGTATACCACTCATTCTCCCCTGACTAGTATACCACTCGTTCTCCCTACTTCTTTCACACTGACAGAGAGTTGTCTACTCACTCATGGATAACACTCAACACCACAGAAAGAAGAAAAAAATGTAGCTAAGGAGCTCTAATAAAAATATGCATTCCATGGAAACCTCTTCCTACTTGACTTTCTATATTATTTACAATTTCTTTTTTTAGCATTTGCAATTTCACTGGTGAATGTTATTCTTTAAATTTAAATCATAACTTTTTATTGAGACTCCAAATAAAATAAATAACTTTAGAGAAGTAAAAAGAAATTCATAGTCAGAAAATTTTATCTGAGGAAAATTATATATTCATCAGCTACATGGGAAGGCTTTCAATCTCCTTAATGTTTTGATCTAATTAATTTTCTTGGATTCTTCCAATTTCTCACACCTTACTTATGTATTGTACATTGCAGCTATATATAGTAAAATATAACTACTGGCTTCTCCTAAGATATCTTTCCTTTTTCCTTCTCTAGCTTCCTTCTAAAAATTGGATAGTGTCCTGGAGGTTATTTTGAATGAGAATCTATACTAACTTATGAGCAACTAAAAAAAATATGATTTTTTAAATGATTTTATTGTTTAATTCACAACAAAGTTATAGTACCTTTGACCATCCTGTGAGCATTTCCTACTTATTTTTAAGTCACAAGATCTGTGAGGGCCTAAAACAAAAAAAACATGCCTTACTGACTTGAAAAATAATAAATTGCCCCTTCAAGAAAATTAAGTATATCTACATTTTAAATGGAGGAAATAAAGCAAAAAGAAATTTATACTTATCTTTATTTTTCTTAACATTTCCTCTCTACTTATGGAGCAGGTGAAAAAAACAGAACAGAATAAAAGAAGGAAGGCAATCACTAAAAAGAACACATGAGTTTAAAAAAATGATGCTTGGAGAAAAATATAATTAGTAAGGGCATCCAAGGGACATATAAAACAGGAAAGCTCTATCAGAGTGCCCTCAAACAAAGGATGTAAAGGGAAACATGTCAGAAATGAGAAGTGGTCATAAAGTCAAAGCACGCAGTAGGAAGGGTGGCTCACCACTTTTCATGGACCAGAGAAAAAGCGGGATCCAACAAGGTGAGGGTTGAAATTCTTAATTGCTACTTTACCTCATCCATTGACAACAATTATAATAGGAACAGGATGCCCAGGGTAATAAGAGTTAATGAGAAAAACATGTAACTGGGCAAAATTTGAACCACATTTAGTCTGAAAATACCTAAGTACCTTGGAATGAATTAAAATAAGCAAAGTATATGGCATTCACTGTAGAATACTAATTTTAAAGAAGATAAATCTATCAATAGAAGTATTATAACTCATTTTAGACAAATATAGTTAATTTTTAAACTTTTTATTTTAAAATCATGAAACCCTTACACAAGCCTTGTAAAAATGTAGTCATTCTTTGTATCCTTGGAGAATCTACCAAAATCCACATATGCTCCAATAAGTCCCTCACATAAAATAGTAGAGTATTTGCATATAATCTACCTATATCCTCCCATATGCTGTAAATCATATCTAGATTACTTAAAATACCTAATACAATGTAAATACCATTCAAATAGTTGTTACACTGTATTGTTTAGGAAACAATGACAAGAAAACAAAGATAAATACAGGTAGCTTCCCTGTGCCACCACCACAATTATAGTTTTGTCTGGAAAGCGCCGGAAAAATAAATGTTCACTACATATTTTTTTACTCTATTTTTCAATTCTTGTCCAAAATCTACATGCTTTGATTACTTTCCAGAGCCTTTTGGTAATTGATTTGTGCCTTGCTAGAGGTTGTAGCTATTACCTTTGGAAGGGTCAGTTTTTCAGGAAATCATTGCCCCAAGACGAATATAGAACTCTCTCCCCTCCTATGGTTTCTGTTTTTCTGCTGGCATTTCTCATTCCTCAAACAAGTTGTTCAATTGTCCACTAGATCTATTAACATATATATCCAGGTTATGATTAAGTTCTTATCTATTCTAATATCTGGGGATCTCTGGGTTTTCATCTATTATCTCTTTTTTGCTCTTAATTAGGGGTTGTATATCCTTGCTTCTTCAGATATATCATAATTTTATATCATGCTAGATGGCTGTGTATAAACAGTAGAAATCAAAGAAAATAACATTTATCCCCAAGAAAGACAATGCTATTCTGGACAGGTTGCTAGTCACGGGCTGAATCAATCCAAGTTACTTTTGAGCTGTTTCTGAACTTTGTTATAGCTTTAGTTAGAGCCACCTCATGCACCATATTATTTTGAGGGCAGGATGACAAATTTTTGGTAGAGCTTTGAATATCTGCCCTTATAATACTTTTCATAAAGCATACCTTTTTGTACTTCACAGCTCAACTGCCAACTCTGGACCTTTCACTGCCTGCATCCTTGCCACCAGCTCTTTGTTCTATTGGGGAATTACCTTTGCTCCCCAGACTTCTCCCGGTCTTCTTTTTTTTCTTTAAGAACCTCACTGTGGCCTGATGCCCTGCCTGTAAGCTTTGGAGAGCCGATTCTGTGTTCTTGGTGAAAGCTTGATGGCCACAGGGGAATTTCTATCAGTTCTCCTGATGAGTCCTTAACCTTCAGAAATATGTTACATGTTACTCGATGCTATGTGCCCTCAAGAGAGCCCCTTCACCTGTATCTTATCACATGTGTGGATTTGGGGAAATACAATGGACTGTAGGAATTTACTTCAACTCTCCTGCCCTCCCCCAGGATTAAATTCACTACCATTTGTTTATCCAGTGAAGGTCTGTGGGAAATTGTTGATGGGAGGCACAGACTTACAGCCTCCTATCAACAAATATGAAGACTCCTCCAGTGATTCTTCATGTCAGGCTGCAGATCGACATTAAATATTGCTAAAAGTGTGGCTACTTTTCAACTTCCCCATCTATGGAGAATCCCTCCTCTACCTGCCTAGTCCTGAGTTTCTTCTTCTGTAGGAAAGACTCAAAACTTCTTATGTGAAATAAAATGTTTCTTTAACATCTTTACCTATTTTGACATCTTTACCTTCTCAGTTATAGTAAAGTAAAACAAAGCAAAAAGTCAAATGACCTTTATCTTATCCAGTTTACTCTCATTTTTAGGCTAGAAATAACAGTTCCCATGTGATGATATTTTTACATACCAACTAGAAGCATAATTGCATTCATAGGCTTTAGTTTTTCTATATAGTTGTTTTGTCTGGTTTATGAGGATATACAGAGAGATTAAAAATCAAATATTGAATCATCACCATATTTTCAAAAGTCCTTTTTGTTTTATAGTCTTAATTAGTTGTAAGATATTTTACATAATAAAAATATCAAACTTTTAAAAAATATTTATCCTCATTTTTTGAACAAGCATCAGAATTCTTTTTTTTTTTGCGGTACCGGGGATTGAACGCAGGGGTGTTCTACCTCTGCGCTACATTCCCGGCCCTATTTTTTATACTTTATTTTGAAACTGGGTCTCACAAAGTTGCGGAGGGCCTCACTAAGTAGAGAGAGAGAAAGAGAGAGAGAGAGAGAGAGAGAGGGAGAGAGAGAGAGAGAGAGAGAGAGAGAGCTGAGGCTGGCCGCAAATCCGGATCCTCTGGTCTCCGCCTCCCAAAGTACTGGGATTACAAGCACGCGCCACCACGCTGGGCTCCAGAATTCTTAATTGAAAGCAACATAACAATATTATCAACATTACATATGGAAATTTTTTCAATTTTTACATTGTAAAAGGATTTTAGAAAAAATATATTCAAGACTAATTTAAAAACACCTGATATTCATTTAGAATTAATTTGAAATAATTAATAATACGTACTTATTCAGTCACCTTAAGAATACATTTAAGTTGGGACTGGTGGCACACACTTGTAATTACATCACATGGGAGGCTGAGACAGGAGGATCACAGGTTTGAGGCCAACCTTAGCTACTTAGCGAGACCTTCTGCAACTTAATGAGACCCTGTTTCCTGTAGCTCAGAGGTAGAATGCTCCTGGGTTCATTCCCCAGTACCAAAAAGAAAGAAAGAAGGAAAAAGAATACATTTAAAATCACATAAGAAATCAAAACATGTAAAAAGGAAATAACATCCAAACCTTCATTGTCTTGCTTATGATATTGGAACAATTTTTTTCACCAGTTGGAATAATGCTAAGCTTCATAATTAGTAGGAACTCTGAGGTGTGATTTTCTTGGTAGGATTCCCACCTTTCTTATTTTTTGTGGCAATGGGGATTGAACCCAGGGTCATTCTACCTCTGACCTATACCCACAACCCAATTTTATTTTTATTTGGAAACGGGGTCTCACTAGGTTAATGAAAGTCTCACTATTTGCTGAGGCTGGCCTTGAACCTGCAGTCCTCCTGTCTCAGCCTCCCAAGTATTGGGATTATAAGCATGCGCCACCACCCCTGGCTTGGGTAGTTCTTTTCTGCCGTATCAGATGGTGGTCTTCCAGTGAATTCTGCTCTCTGTGGTAACTACCCATGGATGGCTTTCCTAGGTGTCTTCTTGGATGGTTTTAAATAAGTTCTGAGATGTGATGCTTCCCTATGGGTATCTTTACGTGAATACAGGAGATGCTGCTCTTCCATAACTTGTCCATAGCCATCAAGAGGGCCATGGCTACAGTGTCTAATAGGAGATCTAGATCTCCTGTGTGTCTTGCCTCTTCCAGGCATGTTCCTTCCTTGGGTGCTGCACTTTAGCCCTAGGGGTTGTGGCTGCTCCACTTGTCTTCTATTCCTGAATTCTTCAGAATGTGCTTAGCTGTTAGTCTAACTATAACATTATCCTGTTAAAATCAATGTATGATACAGATAGGAGAATGACCAAAGAAGTAAGACAGGCTCTAGGGACATGGTTGTTCATTTTGATTTGCAGAACCCATAAGAAGGAAGAATACATTAACAGACATTATTAGAATGTTGCGGAAATCTAGAATGGAATTATTGAGAAGTTATAGGAATTAATGGAGATATAATAAACTAATCTGAAAATGGAGAACCTAAAAGCAGTTGTACGTAGAGTTACTAGTAGACAACATCAGAGAAGTATGTTAAGGGAAATTAGGGATCAAAGAACTGGATTAAATGTAGAATTATTCCCAGTCACTAAGATTAGGCAATACCCCAATCTTAATATCATTCACACATTAGTCTAGTTGTAAGGACATATTAAATCACAAAGTAAAAATTCTGTGAATAATTTCTAGTATTACAAGATTTTGTATTTTCTATTTTTATATGTTTATACATTTTTCATAGCATGTACTATAAATATAATAAAAATATTTAAGCAAGTAGCATGGTGTTTAGATGTTTAGATTATGCCTAAAAACAAGGCAGAAATCCAATGATTATACTGATATTCACAGCTATAGGATACAACAAACAAAATATGGCTTAATGCTGAGGGTACTATTGATTTATTCTACTTGGTAGAAAAAGTATGGTACACAATTAGGTTGGTAGATGGAGATATTAAGTATCTTTAGACTTGTGGTTATCACACTTCAAAGTTTCTGCATTTTCAATAATTCTTAAATAATCTGGTATGGATAATGAGGAAAAAACATGTGTTTACCAGAATAGCTTATTGATATCAGTGATGAATCTAAGAATATGAAACAAGTTTTCATCTAGCCTATAGTACTAAAGAAAAACAAACAAAAATAACATTTGTCTTGTTCTCCAGCCTACCAAGTACATTTGATTCTTCAACTATAGGAATATTATCCTAGACATCCTGGGTCTACTTTATTTTAGCCTTTTGCTCCTAAACACTGAAATTACTGCATTAAAGCAGAAGCAGAAAAGATTTCTATGGTAAGCCTGAAGCTCTCAATTGGCAATAAAAATGAAATGAGAGATTGTGATGCAATTATTAATCTACTCAATAACCACTTATTTGGTATGTCAGTATATACCAGCATCTAGAGACAATTAGGCAAGTAGAACAATGAGAACAATGGTACCCACTCCTCAGGGATGTGTGGTATCTTGGAGATTAGTTTCAAATATGAAATTCAATTCAGATTAAAAATAAAACTATCCTAAGATGATGTAGGATTACTAAAGTGTATGCTTACTTCATAGAATTAGATTATGCTTTAAACTGTTTCTTTTTTTTTTTTTTTTTTGGTTCCATCCTTTATTTCCTCAACCCCATGTCTTTGTTTGATCTATTTTTTGGTGGAGTATCTTTTCTTTTTTTTTATGTTCATTTATTGGTGCATTGCAAACTGTTTCTTTATTCATCTAAGATACTATCTAACAACACCCATGAAATAAGAAATAGGCATCAGAGTTTCCTTCATTTTGTTCAACTCTTTGGCTCTTTTGCTAATTTTTTGGTACACCGATGGTTAGATATGTAAGAAAAATGCCAGGATTCTATCTGTCTTCTTTTAAACTAGAGCTCCAAGACTTGTAAAGCCACAACTGTCTCATTAAAATGCCAACAACTTTTCCATAATAAAAAGATATTCTCCAAGTTAAATTTAAGCTTTCACCAAGCCATTTTTAATAGCAGTTTCCATTACTAGAGCTAAAATAAATCTATTACTCAATAGATATCTTACTATTGTATATGATGAATAGGTAGATAAATAAGAAGAAACCAGGCATTTTGGGAAATCTTTTTAGAATTCAATCTAATCCTTACATGAACATCTTGCTCTAGAGCACATTCTGTTGTGTCAGAATCTACTAAGTGTGTGACAATCAAAATCAGCTTGAAAATATAGAAAAATGTCTTTGAAATTAAGCAAAATAATGCAATATATTAGTCCTTTATTTGACCCAATTGAATGGTTTGTTGATTGGATTGACTAAATTAACTATGTTGTTTTTCATCTTGTATTAATATCCAAAATAACAGATTACATAAAACCATGAAATAATTTTCACATGGGAAAAACTAATAAAATTAGAAATGATAAGGACAATAATTATAAGGCATCTGGTTTTAAAATTAACATATATAAATTAATAAACAGCCTCTACACAAACTGTATAAAATATCTTGAAAAGTCAAATATTAAATCAGCCAAGTTCTGCTCTACCTAGCATACTGGGTTTGGAAAAATGAAGAACATTGAGTGATTTCAATTTTCTTTTATGGCAGATGTAAGAAATACACATTTAATCAATCCTCCCATTTAGCCACTTTTTGAAGCAATATGTTAAACAAGAGAAGTGAGCATGTAACTACCTATGAAGCTGTGAAGACTTTGTACCCTTCTAGTGAGTTTTTCTCAGGGCACCAGCCCTTCTACTAGTTGGAATCCAGCCTGTCTAACCAGACCTTAGAGCGATTCTCTCTAGAACCTCGATACTTTAAATGCAGTCTGAAGAACAGCAGCATTGATATCACTTAGAAACGTTTTTTAATGCAGAATTTTAGACCCTATCTCAGACCCACTTGGTCATAACCTACATATTGGCAAAATCCCTGAGTTTTTGTATACACAATTAATTTTATGGTATAGATTTTCCTTTTTATCTCATATTTGTTTTTGTTTTTGGGTTTTTTTTTTTTTTTTTGCGGTACCGGGGATTGAACGCAGGGGCGTTCTACCTCCGCGCTACACCCCCGACCCTATTTTTTATACTTTATTTTGAAACCGGGTCTCACGAAGTTGCGGAGGGCCTCGCTAAGGAGAGAGAGAGAGAGAGAGAGAGAGAGCGAGAGCGAGAGAGAGAGAGAGAGCTGAGGCTGGCCACGAACCCAGATCCTCTAGTCTCCGCCTCCCAAAGTACTGGGATTACAAGCGTGCGCCACCATGCCCGGCCTTCATATTTGTTTTAAAAAATATAATTTTATAATAAAAGATTTACATACTGAGCATAAATTAGAGAGTACCCACTGGACTGTGGAGACATGCACTAAATTTAAAAGCACAGTGCTAAATCTATAGGAAAACTGGACTCTCACCCTCAAATGAGAATTAGTCTTTTTGGTTTTAGTGGAAGTATGTAATCATTGACAGCTCTCAAAAATCCTACTACCATTTTCAACTGAATCTCTTCAGATACAAAGGAGGGAATCTTTATTTAGAATTGAGCATTGGCAATCTAATCCATGGGATGTCATGGGAACAGTGAGCAGCAGGTTTTTGTAACAGAAAATAAATTGTGAGGATTGGAAAAAATGAATTCTGGTCTTGGAACTTCATAAACTGTGCCATTTAAAGGTGAGACATACTTCATTTTTTATTTTATACTTATTATACTATGATCCTTGACTGGTACCTAATACGCATACAATTACATTTATGTTCAACTAATTAAATAATGAATCAATCTGAAGAGTTAGTCTTAAGCAACTGATTTTATCTCTGAGCATTAGGGTTTCTGTTGTTGTTTTGGTACTGGGGATTCTACCTCTGAACTACAACCCCAGCCCTATTTTATTTTTATTTTTTTATTTTAAAGGAGGAGTTCACTAAGTTGCTGAGGTTCTCACTAAATTGCTGAGTCTGTCCTCCATCCTGCAATCTTCATGTCTCAACCTCCCAAGTACTGGGATTACAGGCATGTACCAATGCTTCCAGCAAGTTTTAGGATTTATTAAATGTTTACTAATGTGTTTTTTAATGACCTCTTCCAAATCTAGCATTCTAGGATTCTGTGAGTTTTGCTATTGTGTTGTGAAATGACATTTGGGAAAAAATTATCCTTGTATTAAATTGTGATTTTTAAATTTTCTACATATAAATGATACACAAATACCTAATTGGAAATTGAAAACTTTTATAGAATTATATAAACCAGTGCTAACAAATTTGCCTAGGCAAATTAGCATGGGCAATTAATAAGACCTTGGTAAGATTCTACTTACATACATTCAATTTCCCATAGTTGTACTAAATGGTATTAAGTAGTTAATATAAGTTAGGTATCATTTAAAACACCAAAAAAGCATTTTTCTGCATTCCCCTCTGTGATTCTGGCCTCCAGTGAAATGCTACATTTAGGTTGTAACGTCACATTTCAAAAGAGACATAGACAGAATAGAGAGAGTTCAGAGGAGAGCCACAAAGATGATAAAGGGTTTGGAAAATAAGACTTGTGTGGAAAGGTTAAGGCAAGTGGGCATGTTCTGTCTGGAGAAAAGAAGACTGGGGGGAAACATAATTGTCTGCAGATTCATTAAAGGATGTTATAAAGAGAAGAGGGACCAATTCTCATTAGTCAATGAGGACAGAACAAGAAGTAATAGGCTTCAATTCCAGAAGGGAAAATTTAGGTTAAATATTAGGACTAACTTTATAACAATATGAATACTTGGGAATGGCACAGCTGCCAGGGGAGGCTGTGGAATCACCATCACTGGAGAGATTCAAGTCTGAATCCCTACAACCATCGATCAGGAATGACTTAGTAATAATAAAATCAATCCTGCTGTGATTCACGGGAATAGATTAGTGCCCCAGCATAGGTCCTTCCAACCCAAATGATTATATGATTAAGATACCAGCACCCAAGGGGAATCGATCTGTGTATAAGGGATGGAAGAGAAATTCTTTACAAGCCTCAGCTGTAAATCTGAAAATTAAGTAATTCAGAATGTTTAGCTAAGGGAGAGTCCGAATCTGCTTAGGAGCCGTGGAGGGAAACTGAATTAAAAAGCACAGCCTTTATTCTAAAATATTAATCTGACTTTTGTCAAGGTTTCAAATTTAGAAAACCAGGACCTACAGCATTATCAATTTTTCTGATTAGTATTCAGCTTGAATGCTGTATTAATATTTTAATTTATCAATCAAAAATCAGGACTTAAATTTTTTTCTCATAGCCTGGAAAGCAAAAACTAAACAGAAGACTATTTTTAGAAAGATAATTTTGCCAAGTCAGATTCAGAAGCTTTTCTTTTATTCTACAATATGTTTAAATGATGCTTTTGCTTCATACATACCTGCAGGTTTTACTTGATGGGCATGAGATTCTAATTAAAATCCAAGATCCACATAATTCAATCACAGTATGGGTAAAAAATTACCAATTCAATTTTTTAATCTTAAAATTGATTCCTCCATCTATAATGCCCAGAGTGAACTTCAGCATTCTCCAGGGCTCTCTATTTCTCCATGCTCTCTGCTTTCTCATACTGACCCTGGCCAACACTGCAGTAGTTATTTTGAATCTTTAAAAAGACAATATTTAATTTTTTAGTTCATTTTTTCCTCTCTCTGCCTTTCCGGTTTACCTTTAAGAAAAAAAAAAAACCAACACGCTCTTTTCTTCCCTGACTAGGCTGCGTTATTACTACCATCCACATCATCAGGGTTACAGCGCTTGCAGTGGTAGATCATCCCTGTGCTGTCACAGTGATGATATATGGTGGAAACAGCCATCCATCTGAAGATGCAAGGCACAAGGGCTAGAGCAATAATGAGGTAGCCCAGCACAAGTCAGGCATGCACAGCACTGGGCATTTCCTCCTAAATAACAGTGGATAGCTCTGTAAATTGAGAATCTTTAGATGGGAAGGGAAAGCCCTGGAATATTGTTATTATTATTTTTTTTGCTTAGAGACCTTTTATGTCTCCCAAAACATTAAAATATAATGGGTTCCTGAATTAAAAACCTTTCAGAGCTTCTCACTTCCATTTCCTTATTTTTTCCTGCTTCTTGTATATATTTTTCTCTTTCTATTCTCACCGCTGCCACCCTAAACTCTGGATTTCATTCTCCTGGATTATTGAAATGATATTGATCTCTTCACTCTTATTCTCTTTCAGCTCTAATACACTCTTCCTACTTGGCTAGACTAATCCCACTAAATGCTACATTCATCATTTCATTTTTCTCATCAGAGAGTTTTTAATGTCCCCCATGATCTATCAAGTATAGTTCAATTCCCTAGCTTGGTATTCAAAGCCTTCTGAAATTTAGCCTTGGCTTGCTTCTCCAGTTGCAAATTTTGTTGCTTTTTTATCCATACTCTATATCGCCTAAAAGAATTCCTGGTCTTTCAGTACATGCTTTGAATTTTTTATATCTTTGTTCTTTGCAGGACCTTCCATTTAACATGCAAAATAGATAATGGGCGATTTTTTTGGGGGTAGGATATATTAGAATTGAAATTTACTAGCTATGACATAGGACAAGTTGATTTTCCTTTCTGACTCTGAAAATGTTCATCAGATTTTGTCATTTCAATGAATTCTTATTAGGAATGGATGAGAAAACATATATAAAACACCTAGCACAGAGCCAAGTACATGGTAGTAAACAAGGGCAGCTTCTGTTATATTATTTTGACGTTATTAACATTTCAATTCGTTTTATAATGATGGTTCAAATGCCATCTTCTCTGTAAGACTTTTCTATTTCATGTTCCATTTCAATTGTGCTTTCCTTTTCACATCCAGAATAGCACTCTTAGATTGCACCAGGTATATCCTACCTCCATTTATATTTTATGTCTAGGAAATCTAGTTCTTCCCCCAAATGTCTTAAGAGGTAGAAACTGTTTCTTTTATCTATAACTCGAACCATCTAAAGTGGTCAGCACATAATAGGTACTCAACATATTTTTGTTGAATTAATATTTTCATATGTTCCTTTTCTTTCCCAGAGCCAAACTGAAAGAGATTTTGAATTTACTTGGAACAATACCTAACTATGATGAAATAAAAGCTCAAGTCCATTTTAGTTGTCAGGATAGATTTGAGCAATTAGCTGTTATACTCCCAGGATGTAAATAAAGTTAAAGCTCGTTGTATGGTAAAGCCCATTTCCTACCTTCATCGCTTAAATATTCTTTAATGGAAAAAAAAACAATGCTGAAGTCTTAAAGCCTACTTGTGCATCCTAATTTAAATAACTAAATTTCTTCAAGCTACTCTCCATTTAGTGATACTATTTCTAAACTCCGCAACTGTCATGCTGGTAAGCTTGTCCTCATTGCAGGTTTTAGCCCTCTAATTTTAATCCTTTCTGTCATAAAAATTATGTCTACAGCATTACTGTGAGAAAAGTGCATTTTCAAGGTTCCTTCCAATACTTTATAAAAATTGACTCCCACAAAAACACGATACAGTTAGCATCTAAATTTCCTTTTTATCTCCTGAGTTCAGCACTGACTTGACCAACAGTGAAATGGAAGCAGGGGTAGGAGGACAGTAATGCTTCCTGCAATCCATTTATTAATAGCAGAGCACTTTTGCTTTTAAGGTCATTGCTGACATTAGGGCCCTTTAAATCAAAGATTAGCCTCGTTTCTTCTCTTGAGTTGCTGATAACTCTATGAAACTATTGTGCGGCTCCTCCCCGTCATTTTCTATACTGATCTTGTGCTCCAGCATTATTGACCTCTTTGGGTTCCTGCCAGCCTTCTTAAAACACACTCTTTCCTCTGACCCTGCCTGTTCACCCCTTCACCCAACACACGCACACTTTCTGCACCTAGATACCTATCCTTCATTGTTTCACACTAAGTGTTCTTCCCTCAGCAAAGCCTTGCCTAACCTATATTGCACACATACACTCTAACAATGATCAGTCTAGACTAGTCTTCATTATCAAAAACATGCTATACTTCTCCTCTATGTTTGTACTACAATTTAATAAAAAGACTTGATTCATGCATATAGTTGCTAAAAATACATTTCCATACTTCTTGTGTAAGTTCAATGAGTGAAGAGAATATGTTGACCCGGCTCACCTCCATATCTCCAAGGCCTATTATATAAAGGGCCCTCAATAAAGACCTCTTGAGTGAATAGATAAAACATATCATAGAACTGTTCATTTCTCAATGAAAAATAGTGTAGTGGGACATCCTTTACTTCTGTCACTATTTGATTTTTAAATATATATATATATATATATATCTTCATCCTGAAAAGACAAAGACAACCTCAAAATCTTGCTGAGAACTCTATTTACTATGCTAAAATGAGTAGGATAAATCAAACCAAAAGGAAAAAAACCCCTACAAAACAAATACAACTAAATTAAAAGATACTTTGCTTGTGCAGATTCAAAATAGGTGAGTCATTAATTGGCGCTAAACATTTTAATGGTAACAATATAATTTTGAGAGGGGAAATATAGTGAAAATATATTACTTTTCTTACTTATGAGGGACATTTATGTCTGTCAGTGTCTTCCTGATTGGTATATTACTCTAGATGATTGATCTTCCTAAGAAAATGACATAAGAGTTGTCTAACAGTTCAGCCAATTTGAGCTTTATATTTAGTAGTTGTAAATTCTATCACCTAAATAAGAGCTTTAATAGACTCTGGTAACCAGGAAAATGCTAATATGATCTGTGGAATTAACTGACTCTAACCACTCCTACTCTCCTGTGTTAGGGAGGCTGGGAGGTTGAGGCCAAATAACCAATGAGGCAATGTATTTCCATATGGATTCTGTGCTAGAACCAAATTTTCTACCTGTACTTTTAGAGTAAATATTTTTTAGTGCAAGCTCAAATTTGGATATGCAATAAAGAGTATTTTTGTGAGACACATCCAATAACTAAATCACTACTTACAAAATAGAAAATATTATTAGTAGTTAAATTCTATATGGCTTTCTTATTAGCCGTTCTGGTACCCTAACAGAAAGCTACTCCCACTCTTAATTCAAAAGAATGTTTATTAGTGAATAATGATGAAAAGGGAATTGATGAATATTCTTTAGAGATCAAGCAGTACTTGTTTTACTGTCTTGATTAGTTTTATACTTTTCTGCATCCTTCTCATTCTGTATGAGGCAGTTCATGGCTACTGGTTATGAATGGGCTCCAAAGTCATACTGCCAAGCTTCAATTCCAAGGCTATCTCCATAGAAGATGTTCAACACTGGACAGATTGCCATGGTCTTCTTTGTTTTCTTATTTGTTCACTCTTAGCACCTACTTCACAGAACCAAATAAGGTAACATATCTGGAGCTCTTAACATGGTGCCTTTCCACATTAAGCTAAGTATTAGCCATCTTCTCTGCATATCTCATGGATTTTGGTTTTATGTTCCTCTCACCAAGTACTCATAGAGTTATTCTCTCCCTTTTACTTTCATTCATTATTTTATTTAAAAAAATTCCTACACCAATCATGAACTCACTGAAAAAGAAATTTGGAAAACAATTCCATTTTAAAAAGTCTCAAAAAATACTTGGGAATAAATCTAACCAAGGAGGTAAAAGACCTCTATAATGAAAATTATGTAACACTAAAGAAAAAATTGAAGATGATCTTAGAAAATAAAAAGACCTCCCATGTTCTTGGATAGGAAGAATAAACATCAAAATGGCCATACTACCAAATGCCATACACAGATTCAATATAATCCCTATTAAAATACCAATGTCATCCTTCACAGCGCTGGAAAAAACAGTCCTAAAATTCATGTGAAAAAAACAAAAGACCCAGAATACCAAAGCAATTCTTAGCAATAAGAAGCATACTGGAGGCATCACAGTACCTGATTTTAAATCATACTGCAGAGATATTGTGATAAAAACAGCATGGTATTGGCACAAAGACACAAAGATCAATTGAATAAAAGATACAGAAACAAACACTCACACTTATAGTCAGTTGATTTTTTTACAAAGATGCCAAAACCATATGCTGGAGAAAAGACAGCCTTTTCAACAAATGGTGTTGGAAAAACTGGCTATCCGTATGTAGGAGAATGAAATTATATCTCGATCTCTTATCCTGTACAAGTCAACTCAAGATAGGTAAAGCTCTAGAAATTAGACCAGAGACTTTGTAATTACTAGAAGAGGGCATAGGACCAATTCTCCATCATATAGGCACTTGTAGAGACTTCCCCAATAAGATCCCCAAAGCTCAGAAAATAAAAATTATAATCAATAAATTGGATGGCATTAAGTTAGAAAACTTCTGCATAGCAAAGGAAACAATGAGGGGTCTGAATTGAGAGCCTACAGGATGGGAGAAAGTCTTTGACAGCTATTTTTCTGATAGAGGACTAATATCTATATACAAAAAACATAAAAAACATAACGCTAAATAAAGCAAATAACCCAATCAAAAAATGGACAATTGAACTGAAGAAACACTTCTCAAAAGAAGAAATACAATGTCTAGTAAACATATAAAAAACTGTTCAACATCATCAGCAATCAGGGAAATGCAAATAAAAATATTGAGATCCCAACTAACCCCAGTTAGAATGGCAATCATCAAGAATACAAACAACAATAAATACTGGTGAAGATGTGAGGCAATAGGAACTCTTCTACACTGTTGGTGAGATCACAAATTAGTGCACCACTATGGAGATCAGGTGGAGGTTCCTCAGAAGACTGGGAATGGAACCACCATATAACTCAGCTATACCACTTCTGAGTATTTTTCCAAAGGAATTGAAGTCACAGTATCATAGTAACACATGCATATTCATATTTATAGAAGCACAACTCACAATAGCCAAACTATGGTACCATCCTAGAACCTAGGTGTCCATCAACAGATGAGTGAGTTACAAAACTGTAAACACAGTGGAATTTTACTCAGCCATAAAGAACAAAATTATGTCTTTTGCAGGAAAATAGATAAAACTAGAGAATACTATGCTAAATGAGATTTGCTAGTCTCAGAAAATAAAGGGTCATATGCTTTCTCTCATATGTGGAAGCTAGAGGGAAACTGGGAAACAAAAAGACTTCCGGTAAATGAGAATAGAGACCAGTAGAATAAGTGGAGGGGATTTTGGGGTGGAGGTGGGGAGGGGGAAAGGGGAGTACTGATAAAGGAAACATTTCAAACAATCCTATGTACATTGATTAAGCTATCATTACCAATTTCAATATTATAAATTATGAATGGGGGAGCAGGGAGGGATCCAGGGGGAAATGCACCATGTGCTATGTGCATGTATGTTTTTATCACACTAAACCTAGTATGATGTATGGTTGCAATACACCAATAAGAGCATATCAAAACATAAACATTCTTCTACTGTTAATCTCTCCAGTTATACTCTTTGAAGCCAGTCAAAGCAAAGCACTGCTGCTGCTTTTCTTGGCACAAACTGCTTTTCTGAGTTTCTCTCATTTTATTCATTCATTACAGTGTCCTGCGTAGGTTCACTGTGCCTATGGTGATCTCCCCATTCACTGCCATTTCTGGACCAAGTCACGTTTGGCCCTTCCACAGTCCATCGTTCAATGGCTGCTACCCTGTCTCTGTTGGGCTCCCACTCTTTGCCTTTCTCTGCCACAATGTGAAGAACATTTCCTACAGAATAACATACTTTGACATTCTGGAGGAAAGATCATTATGCCAGTAAGCTTACACATGTACATATATTAATAAAATGATAACATCAATTAAAATTATTTAGATTATTCTTTAAATTCTGTTTTTAAATCATCCCATTCTAATTATAAGACAGAATCAAAGAATTTCTTTCTTTCTTTATTCTTATTATTAGATTATTGAATGACAAATACACAATTAAAGTTTAGAAAAGGTTGTTTTCAGTTTTAATTTTATATTATTCACTATATGTTCATTAACTATGCAGTATCCATATAACTATCCAATCTATCTATCCTATAAAATATTCCTAAATATTCCTAAATCATAAGAATTCTATGATTTTCAAGTGCATTAAAACATGACTGGTAATCATTATAATGCCTGTAATACAGCAGTCACTTAAAAAGTGTGCTATTATTATCACTAGTAGTGAGTAGCTGTTACAGTTAGATGTAGAATGTCCCCTAAAGAGCTCATGTATTAATGTTCAGTGTTGATATAATTAAATCATGAGTGTTGTAATCTCATCAGTGTGTAAATCCATTAGATTTACTAAGCAGAAACCTAGGCGGTGGGATGTGGCTGGAGAAGGTGGGTCCCTGGGGGTGTAGCCTGAGGGACTGTGCTTTTGTCTTTGAATACCCTACAGGTTTGCTCTCTCTGCTTCTGGCATCCATGATATGAAAGCAAAGCCTTACTCTCTCCCTCACTCTGCTTCCTGCCACCATTCTCTAAGTTCTGAGAACTTGGTCTAACATAGACTAAACTCCAAGATCTCAAGAAAACAGTGAGCAAATAAATCTTCCTTCTGCTAAGTTGTGTGATGAGTTGTCTTGGATTATAGCAGTGAGAATGTTGACCGAGACAGTAGTGATATTGGGGTTGGTCATAATGTGGTAGTTATGGTCATTTTGTTATTAAAGTAAAAAATCATGGAACTAATATTCAAATAGAAATTCATGAAAAAAGCATACACAGTTGACTTATAACCCTACTAAAAGAAATTCATTCAAATCCAGGCACAATTGTAAAATGAAAAATTGAAAACCAGTTAATTGACATTTTTAATTAATATATTTTTTCCAAGAGTTAGATCCACATTAACCTCTAGATCTTTGAGGCTTATGAGAAATTTTTAATGTCTATGGAATAGACATGACCTCAGTAGTCCTCCTCCAGTGCTGCTTATCAACCATAGTTTTACTGTGGAAATTAGAAGCAATCTCAGGAAAATCAAGGTCAAAGCCATTTAAGTAAGATTGGAATATAAATTATCAAATAATTGATTCTTTTATTTCCTTTTCATTGTATTCTTGAGTCAGTGAATCCTATTTACAGATTTCTTAATCCTAGCTTTATTTTAGTTATTAATAGCACTTCTTAAAGATTTTTGTCACTGATAAAAATGTTTCTGATAGAATTGAGAAGAAATATTCCTTCCCTCAAGATTTAACTTTCAACGTGAGTATGTAAGCCTAATTAAAATTGACTTTTATATGGGTGTGGTTGCACATGCTTATAATCCCAGTTCTTGGGAGACTGAAGCAGGAGGATTACAGAATCAAGGTGTGCCTCAGCAAAATAGTGAAACCCTAGTCAACTTAATGAGATCCTGTTTCAAAATAATATAGTGCTGGGGATATATCTCAGATGTAGAATGTCCCTGGGTTCAATCCCCAGTAAAATAAATAAATAAATAAATAGGGCTGGGGGTGTGGTTCAAAGGTAGAATGCCCCTGGGTTCAATCCCCAGTACCAAAAAAATAAAAAAAAGTAAAATGACTTGGCTACATTTAAAAGAATATCAACTATGACAAAATATATAATGCATATTTTCAAATACTTCTTTTTCCTCCTAGAAATTAGATTCTTGAATTTTGCAAATGTTAGATACAGGTTCAATAAGACTGATTCATAGCTCCACCATAGTACCTCATGGAACTTCTCCAAAAACTCTCTAAAGAGATAATTCTAAATTATTATTGTTCTAGAAAATCCAAGGGAATTTCTGTGGGAACTGATAAAGTGGCTTTCACTGTGAATAATCTAACATTTAAATGAGAGATAGAGATAAATAACATTGTATATCTGAAATTATATATGGCAATATGCAAAATATGATACCTTTTTTGCCTTTAACACTTCAATTATAAAATGGCAAATACCCAAATTAACTTTTTTCCTGGTACACATTTTGTGAGTAATGAACATTTACCAAACAACAACAATTTTCCTCATGTTGTGGATTCAGGTGGATTGAATGTGTGTGTGTGTGTGTATGTGTGTGTGT
>PVJS01015067.1:10674-39519 GCA_004027185.1 Glis glis | reverse complement strand
CCCTCCCTCCCTCCCTCTCTCCCTCCCTCCTTCCCTCTCTCCCTCTCTCCTCTGCTTCTTCACCTCTCTCCTGTCCATGGCTCATGGGGTCGTGCTCTAAACACTATGGTCTTTCTCTGTCTTCTGTTCCATTTTCATGAAGTCTGTTCTTTCAGATTGGTCTCCAACTAATCCTTGCTAAATCATTAGCTCATAATTAAAATCTTACCCAAGATGGGGCAGGGTGGCAAAGGGAGGCCCCTCCCGGAGGTGGTTGTGCTGATGGAGTCAGTGGGTCACTGTGTCCCCACAGTCGATCCCAGGCATAAAAACATTGATTCACAGGATGAAAAGTCACTCCTATTAAAAATTTTCAATATTCTGATCAGGAAGAAAGTTTCAATTTGTTGCTAGTGTGCATTTTATACTTCCTCTTCCTCCCCTCCTCCTTTTCCTTCTTCTTCTTGTACTGGAGATTTAACCCAGGGGCATTCTACCTCTGAGCTACAACCCCAGCCCCCCTTTCTTATTTTTTGTTTTGAAGCAGGTTTCGCTAGGTTGCTAGGAGTCTCACTATGTTGCTGAGGCTGTCCTCCTATCTCAGCCTCCCAAGTACTGGGATTGTAGGTGTGCACCACTGCACCTGGCTCAATGCTTCTTTTTTGGGTGAGTTCTCTTTTTATTAAAAAAAATCAAGTCTATTGAGGTAAATTTACATAGATGGCACCAGTTGTAATTTCAGTGAACTTGATGAATGAACACGTATAACCACCACCATGATCAAGATGTACAGTCCCATCAGCTCAAGGGCTGCTGCCTCCTGATGCTCCATCGCGCTCTCTCTGTTTGGGCCCCAGGTAACCACTGATCTGCTTTTGTCCTGCAGACTAGATTGCGTTTTCTAGAATTCCAAATACATGGAGTCATATAGGAAACATGTATGTTGTGCCTGGCTTCTTTCATTCTGCATATGATTTTTAGATTTCATCTATGTGTGTGACTATTAGTAGTTTATTTTTATTGCAGAGTCTTCCTTTGTATGGATATAATAAAATTTGTTTATTCCTGAGCATTTGGATTATTTGTAGTTTTTTGGCTATTATGAATAAAGCTATTTTGAACATGTGCATGCATGTTTTGTGCTGACATGTGCTTTCATTTCTTTTGGGCAAAATAATGAGGAAAGGAATTGCTGGTTCCTATAGTAGCGCTATGTTAAATTGATAAGAAATTTCCTGTTTTCCCAAAGTACATAATTTTACCCTCTCACCAGCAATGTATGAGAGTTTGATTGTTCCACATCTTTGCCAACATTTGTTCTTATCCATCTTTTTTTTCTTTTTTTTTTGTGGTACTGGGGATTGAACGCAGGGGCGTTCTACCTCCGCGCTACGCCCCTGGCCCTATTTTTTTATACTTTATTTTGAAACCGGGTCTCACGAAGTTGCGGAGGGCCTCACTAAGTAGAGAGAGAGAGAGAGAGAGAGAGAGAGAGAGAGCTGAGGCTGGCCGCGAACCCGGATCCTCGAGTCTCCGCCTCCCAAAGTACTGGGATTACAAGCGTGCGCCACCACACCCGGCTTATCCATCTTTTAATTTTAGCCATTCTAGTGGGGTGTAGTGGTGTCGCATTGTGATTTTAATTTGTACTTCCCTGATGACTAGTCACCCAGAGACCATTTTCATGCGCTTATTTGATCTGCCCTCTATTTATCTTCTTTGGCGAAATGTCTGTTCGAATCTTTTTCTCATTCGATTTGCTGAATTTTAAGGATTCTCCATATATTTTGGGTAGATGTAAGTTTGTCAGATAGTTCTTTCAGTCTGCAGCTTGCCTTTTGATACCTTCAACAGTGTTTTTTTTTTGAAAGGTTTATATTTGGACACAGTCCAATTTATTAATTAAAAAAAGAGTTCTTGCTTTTTGTGTCTGTCTTAGGAGATCTTTGCCCAACCCGAAGTCATTAAGATTTTCTCCTGTGTATTCTTCTAGATGTTTTATAATATTTTCATATTTAGGTCTGTGATCCATTTCAAGTTATTTCTTCTTTATGGTGTGAGGTAAACCCCTTGTTTCAGTACCATTTGTTGAAAAGACTGGTTTTTTTTCCCTCATTGAATTGCCTTGGCAACTTTGTTGAAACATGACTGATCATAGATGTGCGTGTCTAATTCTGGACAGTATCCTATTTTATTTATGTGTTTTTCTTGTTGTTGTTTCATAGAAGCCACACTATCTGAAATGACTGAAATTTGGAAAGATATAGAAAAAGCATGAAAAGTGTCAGGCGCCTCAGAAATAAAACTGGTGAAAGAATGACGCGTGGCAAGCATGTGGTGGGAGCACCCCACCTCCCACCCACAATTCCATGCGCAGGGAAGAGAATTTCCATTCTGTGATTAAACCTTCAGTTAAGTTCTTCTACACAGTTGCTTCTGGAAAGCTCTGTGACATCCAAACTTGGGGTGCCTCTGCATTTCGGGGTACCTAAATAAACCAAACCTTGGACATTTACCCTGAGCCTGGAGATATGAAATGGTAGGAAGAGCGCGTGCTCTCATCAGAGAGGAGGGGTTAAGTTGCAATTTCTCTGCAGAAAAACTTCTTATCAAAATGAAAAGGATGAGGTGCCCCTCTTGCTCAGATGAAAAGTAGAAATATTTATCGCTCTGTTGACCAGATACCTAGGATCCAGTTTTTCTGTCTTTGAGTGACAGTGTGACCTTGGCTATGAACCCCTTACTTGCAGTGCATCCAGTCTCAGTGGAAAGGACAACATAATTGTGCTTTTATTTGCCACCTGCTTTGCGTGTAAGTAGTTTGAACCCAGGAGCCGAGTACAAAGCTGAGTCAGGTCCGAAGGGCGTCTGTGTTCATGGTTTCAATCTATTCCTAGACCACACTGTCTATACCAGGAAACAAATACATAATGAAGGAAGTTGGCCTGTGTTCCTTTGGAATTGCAGAGTAAGAGCACAATCATAGCGGGGCACAGGGGAGGCCGGGGGGGTCACACAATATACTATCTGGCAAGTTCTCTGAGCCAGGCTGGCCCCGACTCCCATGCCAGCATGGGGAGCGGAGAGTTGATGGCCCCTTCGCTTTCTTCATTAAAATGGAGTTGCTTATACTTCATTTAGATTTGCTGAGCCTCAGCTCCCTGGGGCCTACATGCTCAATAAATTTTTGTTGACTTGTTCTCTACTGCATTCCTTGAATCGTCAATCCAAGACACAAATTCTACTCTTGTCTTCACGTGGCGATGTGGTGGCACAGGCAACAGGGGGCCTCGTTGTTTGGAGCAGAAAGTCCCTGGTGTGGCTGTTCTCCTGACCTCGGTGGCCAGCCTCCCAAGGCCTCTGGCCGCTACTCATGAAAAGTGTTCTGTGATTATAAGTTGCGAAGGCCTCACTAAGTAGCTGAGGCTGGCCGCAAACCTGGATCCTCCTGTCTCGGCCTCCCAAGTACTGGGATTACAAGTGTGCGCCACCACGCCTGGCTGCAATTAATTTATTCTGAAGGCATTTCCCACCATTGTTTGTGAAATTACTGCTTTTGTAAAATTAGGAAACATCTTAAAGATCTACAAGAATCATGGTTAAAAACAAAGCCCCCAGACTACATTAATCTTATAGTATACCTTAAATTAATTCATACCTTAAATTAAAAAAGAAATGTGCAGCATGCTGGCCATGGTGGCGCACACCTGTAATCCCAGTACTTGGAAGGCTGAGATAAGAGGATCACAGGTTTGAGGCCAGTCTCAGTAACTTAGTGTGATCCTTAGCAATGTAGTGAGACCCTGTCCCAGCTCATGTGGGGGAGAGAGAGAGGAAACTTATCTTCCCTCCACCTTTTTGTTCTGTTCAGCCCTCAGGGGATCGGATGAGGCCTCCAGACCTGGTGACAGTGTTTTTCTTTACTCAGTCTACCAACTGAACCGTCCCTCTGGAAACACCCCACAGACACACTTAGAAATCATGTTGTACCCCTGCTCTGGGCATCCCTTAGCCCCGTCAAATTGATACATAAAATTAACCATCACAAGGAGTCATCTTATTTAGTGTAAATGTGTGTGGCATAGGCTTTGTTTTAAAAAATATTTCCTGATTGTGTGTGTGTGTGTGTGTGTGTGTGTGTGCATGCGCGCGCGTGCACACAGTACTGGGGATTGAACCCTGGGACATTCTATCTCTGAGCTGCAGCCTCAATCCTACTTTATATTTTATTTCGAAACAGGGTCTCACTAAGTTGCTGAGGGCCTTGCTAAGCTTCTGAGGCTGGACGCCAACCTGCAATATTCTTGTCTCATCTTCCAAGTACTGGGATTACAGGTATGTGCCACCGCACCTGGCTTAGAAGAAATTTAACAAAAGGAGGGACTGACCCCCTGCTTTACCCAGGATTCAAAGGGTCCCCGGACTCAGGACTTGAGAGTTGAAACTGGGAAAGACCAGAATGAGCTGGCCACCCTAGTGACAAGGGTTTGTCATATGTTTCTTGGGGACTCGTGGGTTCTGGTCCAAGTGGAGTGGAAGGAAGCAGGTGATTTTATTCTACATCAAAGAAGAGACAACTGTGAGTGTGTTGGTGGTGAGCACCTGGATCCTGCTCATCCCAGCCCAGGCCTGTCTGTCCTTTGGGGTAGCCCCTTCCACCTCCTTTCCCACCCTCCCTGATACTGTGGGAGGCGTCAAACCCTCCCCTGGTTGACAGCATTGATCACGTCACCATACGCCATCACACATTGTTGGCTGTTATGTCATGTGGGAAGGTTTCAGCTTATCAAAGGTGTTGGTGTTGTACAATCTGTTAGTGACCTGCTTCAGGTCTTTGGGACCAGGGCAGGTGAAGGTCATGGCCTCTGAGCCAGATGGTCTAGGTGAGAACTCTGGTGTTCTGCCACTTACGTAGTTGGAAATCTGAGCCAGTGGCATCATCTCTATTTCTCAGTTTACTTGTGTCAAATGGGGGATAGCAATAGTACCCACCCCACAGGGGTCTTTTTTTTTTTCGGTACCGGGGATTGAACCCAGGGATGTTCTACCTCCGCACTACACCCCCGGCCCTATTTTTTATACTTTATTTTGAAACCGGGTCTCACGAAGTTGTGGAGGGCCTCACTAAGTAGAGAGAGAGAGAGAGAGAGAGAGAGAGAGAGAGCGCGAGAGAGCTGAAGCTGGTCGCAAACCTGGATCCTCCAGTCTCCGCCTCCCAAAGTACTGGGATTACAAGCGTGCGCCACCATGCCCGGCTCCACAGGGGTCTTTTAATAGAAATATAAAAGTTTACTTTAAGTTATAGAAATATAGAGGACAAAGTAGCTCCCACCTAAAAGGGGGGGGTCCCAGAAAGAGAGTGACCTTTAAGCCCTTGGGGAGTGGGCTTCTAAACCTTCCTGAGGTTTTCTATCTGTTCTTTTATGACTGGTCAGAATTGGGTTTTTGGGGACCAATGACTTTTGCACAATTTTGATCCTTAATTTGAATGATTATCTGTGGGCTGGCCAGGGCCCTTATTCCCTGGTGCCACTCAGTCTCTCACCTTCCTGCTCACCTCCCCCAACCTCACAGAAAGGGGGATGCAGATGGCTGCTTTCATTCTTCCTGCTCCCAAGTCCTCTGCCCTGCCTCATTCTGCCCTGCCTCATGTTCCCCTGATGATGTGCCGCTAACTGCTGTTAGGAAATTGGGGTGATGACCGCTCTAACTGCTTCCAGCTGGTAGGGGGCGCTGTCAGGGTATTGCAGTTTAGGGTCCCCACAGGGGTCTTTTGAGAATCAACTTGGTCCATCTACATGGAGCGCAGAAAGCAGAATGTGGGCTACTTGTGAATAATGTCTGGTAGAGGCCTCGCGGGCCGACTGGTCTGAATGCATATGCATGAGATTAATTCTTTTACCCTCAACTTCCGATGGCAAGGTCTGCGTTTTCAAAGTGAATATGGTCGCGGAGAAGGTTCCTTGCTGCTCAAGCTGTTAAAGGATTCTGTCTGTGTTGTTCATTAGAATTCTAACTGCAGTCGGGCTGGCCTTGAAATAGAATCTTTAAGCACAAGGCCATCCCATGGCATCTGCTTGAAGATTACTCTTTGTAAGTAACACTTTTCCATCTTTGAACTGACCACTTAATATAAGCATGTTAGCAATTAAAACTAGCTTAAAAGTACATTAAAATGACAACTAATTTCAATTCATTGGACTAGATCTTTACTATATTTGGTGCATAATTTGAATTTTACTGTGGAGATAAAAGGTTAATTCTGATAGGTAATGGACATAGACTACGTGGTTCACCGGAACTTTACTTTTAATTTTTTATATACCTTGGTGTAATTAATAAAACATTTCTCAGAGCAGAATTGAACCACTGAATGAATCCCAGGAGCTTCCTGAGTGTCGAAGCAAATCAAGCTGCTTCAATCTTTATTTAAAGAATAAAGCTGAGCTGGGCATGGTGGCACACGCCTCATCCCAGTTCTTGGGAGGTTGAGATGGGAGGATCACAGGTTCGCAGCCAGCCTCAGCAACTTAGCGAGGCACTCCACGACTTAGTGAGACCCTCCACGACTTAGTGAAACTCTGTTTCAAAATTAAGAAAATAGAATAGCTCAGAGGTAGAATGACCCTGGGTTCAATCCCCAGTAACACACACACACACACACACACACACACACACACACACACTAAAGCTATTCAAATTGTAGTGACTCATACATTCATAACACTGGAGGAAGGAATTCTGCATTATCTTTGAAAGAAGGAATAAACATTTTATGCAAGGCTAAACTACATTCCTTTCTCTCTACAAATGAGAAATCTGGCCAAAGATGATGACCGTATATATATTGGTATAGTGGCTTCTGCAATAGCCTGACCAGCACCTTTTACCCTCTTCTAGGAATGGCACTCTTCTCTGTTCTGTGGTGTATAGCTCTTTCTCCCTCCATTTTTTACTGCATAGGAACTACTCAGAATAAAGGGTTTCATTGTGGCATACTCGTCCATGCATATAACATACTGTGATCCTAGCCACCTTTCCCGTTATATCCCCTCTCCTCCCTTCCCCCTCCTCCAACCCCTTTCCCCTCCCCTAGTCCCTCCCTTCTCCAGTCTTCTACTTTCATGTCATGTTTTTTTCTAAATTCCACATGCAGTACTTTCTGAGTCTGGCTTGTTTCACTTAACATGGAGATCTCCAGTTCCACCCATTTTCCTGCAAGCGACATGATTTTGCTCTTCTTGATGGTTCTTGCACTGCATATATACACCACATTTCCTTTTCATTCATCTGTCGATGGGCACCGAGGCCGGTTCTATAGCTTGGCTATTGTGAATTGTGCAATAAGCCTGGGTATGCAGCTATCTCTGTAGTATGCTGACTATTTTATATTTTGAAACAGGGTCTCATTAGGTTACAGAGGGCCTCGCTAAATTGTTGAGGTTAGCCAAGAACCTTCGATCCTCCTGTCACAGCCTCCCAAGTACTGGGATTATAAGCGTGTGCCACCACGCCTGGCTTCAATGTTTTTTGTTTTGTGGTACTGGGGATTGAACCCATGGGCATTCTACCTCCGAGCTACACCATCAGCCCTATTTTATTTTTATTTTGAAACAGGGTCTTGCTAGGTTGATAAAAGTCTCGCTACTTGCTGAGGCTGTCCTCCAACCTGTGATCCTCCTGTCTCAGACTCCCAAGTACTGGGGTTACAAGTGCACTCCACCACGCCTGGCTTCAATGTAGTTTTGATTTGCATTTCTCTGCTGGCTAAAGATGTTGAACATTTTTAAAGATAATTATTGGGGTGTGTGTGTGTGTGTGTGTGTGTGTGTGTGTGTTACTAGGGATTGAACTCAGAGGTATTTTACCTCTGAGCTACACCCCCAGCCCCTTTTTAAAATTTTTTGTTTTGAAACAGGGTCTTGCTAGATTCCTGAGAGTCTCGCTATGTTGTTGAACCTGTGATCCTCCTGTCTCAGCCTCACAAGTACTGGGATTATAGGCGTGCACCACCATGCCAGGCTAATTTGTACTTCTTTTGAGAAGCGTTCAGTTCATTTACCCATTCCCTGATTGGGTTATTTGGTTTTTTGATATGAAGTGTTTTGAGGTCTTTATGTATTCTGGGTATCAATCCTCTTTCAGAAGAGTAGCTGGCAAAGATTTTCTCCTGTTCTCTAGACTGTCTCTTCCCTCTGTTAACTGTTTCCTTTGCTGTGCAGAAGCTTTTTAATCTGATGCAGTTCTGTTTGTCGATTCTTGCTATTACTTCCTGAGTTATTAAAGTCCTAGTCAGGAAGTTGTTGCCAGTGCCTACATGTTGGGGTGTTGATCCTATGTTTTCCTGTAGCAGCTGCAAAGCTTCAGGTCTTTAATTTAGGTCTTTGAGACATTTTGAGCTGATATTTATACAGGGCGAGAGATAGAAATCTAGTTCCAATCTTCTACATATGGATATCGAGTTTCCCAGCACCATTTGTTAAAGATGCTGTCTTTTTTCCCCCAATGCATCTTTTTGACACTCTTTTTTTTTTTTACGAATGAGATGGTTATAGCTGAATGGGTTTATTTTTGTATCTTCTATTCCTTTGGTCTACAAGTCTGTTTTAATGCCAGCACCATGCTGTTTTGTTACGAGGGCTCTGTAGTGTATTTTTAAATTAGGTACTACTTCCAGCATTGTTCTTTTTGCCCAGGATTGCTTTGGTTATTCTGGATCTTTTCTGCTTCCATATATTTAGGATTTTTTTCTAGTTCAGTGAAGAATGCCATTGGTATTTTTATGAGGATTGTATTGACTCTGTAGATTGCTTTCAGTAATATGGCATTTTAATGGTATTAATTCTGCCAATTTATAAACATGGGCGGTCTTTCCATCTCCTAATGTCTTCCTTGATTTATTTCTTCAGTGTTCTGTAATTTTCATTATAGAGGTCTTTCATGCCCTTGGTTTATTCCTAGGCATTTTATTTTCTTTGAAGCTGTTGTGCATAGAATTGTTTTCCTGATTTCTTTCTTAGTGGGTTCGTTATTGATGTATAGAAAGGCTATTAATTTTTGTGTGTTGATTTTGTATTCTACTACTTTGATTGATTTATCAGTTCTAGAATTCTTTTGATGGAACTTTAGGGTCTTCTAAGTATAGGTTTTCACCATCTGCAGATAGGGATAATTTGATTTCCTTTCCTATTTGTATTCCTTTTATTTTTTCCTTTTGCATAATTGTTCTGGGTAAAATTTCAAGTTCTTTATTGAATCAGAGTGGTAAGAGTGGGTATCCTTGTCTTGTTCCTGATTTTTAGAAGAAATGCTTTCAGTATTTTCCCCCATTCATTATGATTTTGGCTGTGAGTTTGTTGTGCATACTCTTTATTATGTTGAGGTAAGATTCTTCTACACCTCGCTTCTTCAGAGCTTTTATCATGAAGGGATGTTGAGTTTTATCAAAAGTCTTTTCTACATCCACCGAGAAGAATCATGTGATTTCTATCCTTGATTCTATTTATAGTGTATTGTATTAATTTGAGTATGTTGAACCATGCTTGCATCCCTAGAATGAAACCAAGTTGATCATGGTGTATGATCTTTTCAGTGTTGTTGAGTTTGGTTTGCAAGTACTTTATTGAGGATTTCTGCATCTATGTTAATCAGGGATGTTGATGTATAGTTTCTTTCTTCTTCTGTCCTCGTCCAGTTTTGGCATGAGGCTGACACTGACTTCATAGAATGAGTTTGGAACTGTTCCTTCCTTTTCTATTTCGTGGAATAGTTTGAGGAGCATTGTAGTTAGTTCTTCTTTTTTTAATGGTACTGGGGCCAAGGGGAATTATGCCTCTGAGATATACCCTCAGACTTTTTTATTTTGAAACAGGGTCTTGCTGAGTTGCTGAGGCTGGCCTAGAACCTGCAACCCTCCTGTTTCTCAAGTATTGGGATTACAGGCTGTGCCACCATGCCCAGCTGTGTTAGTTCTTTTTTAAAGGTCTAGTAAAATTTAGTGTGAATCCATTTGGTTCTGGGCTTTTCTTTGTTGGGAAGCTTTTTAATTACTATGTCAATCTCATTGCTTATTATTGATTTATTTAGGTTTTAAAATATCTTCTCGGTTCAATTTTGGTAGGTTGTATGTGTCTAGAAATTTATCCATTTCTTATATATTTTCCAATTTATTGGAATATAAGGTTTGAGAAAGTCCCTAATGATCCTCTGGATTTCAGGGCTATCTGTTGTAATATTAGCTTTTTTCTTTCTAATTTTATTGACTTGGATCTTCTCTTTCATTTTTTGATTAGTTTGGCTAAGGACTTATCATTCTTGTTTATCTTTTCAAAGAACCAACTCTTGGTTACCTTGATCAGTTGTATTTTTTTTAATTCTCTATTTCATTGATTTCAGCTTTGATCTTAATTATTCTTCTACTGGTTTTGGAATTGATTTGTTCTTGTTTCTCTGGGGCCTTGAGATGCATCATCAGGTTGTTTACTTGGGATCTTGCTGATTTTTTATGTAGGCGAATTCTCCCATTAGAACTGCGTTCATAATGTCCCAGAGGTTCTGCTATGTTGTATCTTTGTTTTTACTTGATTCTAAGAATTTTTAAATTTCTCCCCAATTTCTTTTTTTTCTTTTTTGGTACTGGGGATTGAGCCCAGGTTATTTTACCTCTGAGCTACACCCCCAGCCCTATTTTTTATTTTGATACAGGGTCTCGCTAGGTTGATAAGAGTCTCACTACTTGCTGAGGCTGTCCTTGAACCTGCAATCCTGTCTCAGCCTCCCAAGTACTGGGATTACAAGTGTGTACCACCACGCCCGCTCCCCTGATTTCTTCTACCACCCATTCCTTGTTCAAAATGTTTTGGTCAATCTCTATGTGTTTATATGGTTTCTATAGTTTTTCTTACTGTTGATTTCTTTTTTTTTTTTATAGTACTGGGGATTGAACCCAGAGGCATTCTACCTCCTAGCTACACCCCCAGCCCTATTTTATTCTTTATTTTGAAAAAGGGTTTCACTAAGTTGTGTAAGGCCTCACAAGTTGCCGAGGCTGGCCGTGAACCTGTGATCCTCCTGTCTCAGCCTCTCAAGTCCTGGGATTACAAGCATGTGCCACCATGCCCGGCTCTGCTGTTGATTTCTTTTTTTTTTTTTTCGGCACCGGGGATTGAACCCAGGGGCGTTCTACCTCCGCGCTACACCCCCGGCCCTATTTTTTATACTTTTATTTTGAAACCAGATCTCACGAAGTTGCGGAGGGCCTCACTAAGTAGAGAGAGAAAGAGAGAGAGAGAGAGAGAGAAAGAGAGAGAGAGAGAGAGAGCGTGAGCGCTGAGGCTGGCCGCGAACCCGGATCCTCCGGTCTCTGCCTCCCAAAGTCCTGGGATTACAAGCGCGCGCCACCACGCCCGGCTCTGCTGTTGATTTCTAATTTCATTCCATTATGATCTGATAAAATGCAAGGAATTATATATATATATATATATATATATATATATATATATTTGTATTTGCTAAGACTTGTTTTGTGGACTAAAGTATCATTTATTTTGGAAAAGTTTGCATGACAAACTGAGAAGAAAGTGAATTCAGCTTTGTTTAGATGAAATATTCTAAAGGTATCTATTAAGTTAATTTGATTGGTAATATTTTTTGGTCTAAAGAATACTTATTGAGCTTATGTCTGGATGACCTATCTACTGGTCAGTGAGATGTGTTGAAATCTCTAAGCATTATTATATTAGGGTGTATCTTTAAGTGAAGGAACATTTGTTTTATGTAGTTAGGTGCACTAACTTTTAGAATATAGATATTTCCTATTATTATATCTTACTATTGGATTGTTTCCTTTACTAGTATAAACTATTTGTATCATTGATCTTTTGTATTGTTCTTTTAGTCTCTGTTTCAGTAGTTTCTGGTTTTTATTATTTCTTTCCTTCTACTGTTTTGGGATTTGGCTTGTTCTTGTTTTTTTTTTTAACACATTGAGATGCATCATTAGGTTATTTGTTTGAGATCTGTCTCATTTTTTAATGTAGGTACTCATAGCTATCAACTTCTCTATTAGAACTGCCTTCCCTGTATCCCACTGATTCTGGTCTGTTGTGTTTTTATTTTCATTTGGTTCTAGGGATTTTACAATTCCCCTTCTGATTTCTTTAATGACTCACTGATGATTCAAAAGTGTATTGTTCAATCTCCTTATATTTATATAGTTTCTGTAGTTTTCTTGTGTTGATTTCTAGTTTCATTCCAAACAAGGTCACATTTACAGACCAGAAATTAGGACTTGAATGTATGTTTTTGGGGGACACAATTCAATTCACAACATCCTCTTTCCTAAAGCGATGGATCCAATGATAATCATGGTCTCCTAATGGGACCAGTCAGACTTTCCACTGGAGTGTCATATTGGTGCTTGTGGGGGACACCTTTCCTTTCCTTTCTGTCTGTCTATGTGAGAATCATGGGGCTGCTGGCCATCATGGTTCCATCTTCATGGCAGAGCTGCCTGAGAGAACGGAGTCCATGTGCAGAGAAAAGAAGAGAGAGCTAGATGTGGGGCACGTGCCTATCATCCCAGTACCTGGGAGGCTGAGAAAGGAGGATTGCAGGCTTGAGGACAGCCCCAGTAACGTAGCAAGACTCTCAGCAACCTAGCATGACCCTGTTTCCAAATAAAAAATAAAACAGGGTCAAGCTCAGAGGTAGAATGCCCCTGGATTAAATTTCCAGCACCACCAGGAAAAAAAAAAAAAAAAAGAAGAGACAGGAGAAGATCCAATCCTGAGGTATTTAAATCCTCACATTTAGACACTTTGTTCTTGATATGCTCATGGGAGCCATTATATTTGTGCTCCCCACATTTTGCCTTCTTAAACTAGTCTGAGATAATGTTTCAGCCATTTATAACCAAGAGGACACTGAATAATACAAACTAAAGATAGTGGCTTAAGATTTTGTGAGAAATGTCATAAAATGGAAATGTTATCACCCAGAAAAGTGAATACTTAGCCCAGACCCTTGCACTGTGCCCGCATGAAGCTGGCTGGCTGTGATGCGTGTGCAGGGGCGGCTCCAGCTCCCAGGCCAGGAGACTGGGCCAGGAGGCTGCCACGCGGCTCTCCAGGAGTCTGCTCTGCATCATCACAGTGGCAGGCACAAGCTGTCAGACCACTTCATTTAATTAATTAATTAATTAATTAATTTATTGCGGTACCGGGGATTGAACCCAGGGGTGTTGTACCTCAAGCTATACCCCCAGCCCTATTTTTTATTCTTTATTTTGAAGCAGGGTCTCACTAAGTTGCGGAGGGCCTCACTAAGTAGCTGAGGCTGGCCACGAATCCGGATCCTCCGTCTCAGCCTCCCAAGTACTGGGATGACAAGCGTGCGCCGCCACGCCCGGCTTACTTCATTTATTTTGCTTTCCTTCTCACAGGCTTATGCTGACCACCTACCATTTTAAGAACAAAAGAACAAGGTAGAATTTTGTGCATGGTGGAAATAAGGAGGGGATCACAGTAGGATTTCACGGACCCCATGATTTGTTGCCATACAGAGAGAGATTTGTCTAAGGTTCATAAAGATCGAAGAGGGAAGAATAACATGAGCAAACCTTCCAAAAAAGACAGTTGATAGACCACGTATGTTAACCACATAGTGAGTGAGTTGCAAACTTATTAAAGTCCAGTTGCTGAGTCAGGATGGAAGCAGGTCTGTGTGGAGAGTGAAGTCTAATCACAGTTTGCGGTGCAGCTTTCTATGAGTGGTTTTGGGAGAAGCTGGCTTGCGCACTACGGCAGAGATCCTGGAGGATGCGCAGGTCCCTGGCTGCTAGAGGCCATGCTGGCGTTGACAGTCCAGGCTTTGGGGATTAGCACCCCATGTGAGACAGTGTTACCCTCTTGTAGCCTGAGTTCGTGGCATTTGGAGAAGCAGTTGACAAGAGTGTATAGCCTGTCTCAGCCCAAGCTCTCAAGGTGTCAGTCAAACCCTTGAGTTTTGATGTATTTATTCATTTTTTTGTGGTACTGGGATTGAACCCAGGGGCATTCTACCTCTGAGCTACACCCCAGCCTTTTAATTTTTTGTTTTGTTTTGAAACACGGTCTTACTAGGTTGATGCGAGTCTCGCTAAGTTGCTGAGGCTGGCCTTAAACCTGCCATCCTCCTGTCTCAGCCTCCCAAGTACTGGGATTACAGGTGTGCACCACCATGCCTGGCTAAGATGTATTTTGAAGTCCAGCAGTCGAGGTCAGTAACTCACTTATGGCGGGGCTGATAAGGTGTGACATCACCTCCCGAGTGGAGGAGTCCTCTGCTCCAAGTTCTCTCATATGAGGTCTGATAAGTTGGCACACTCTTTTTTTGTTTTTTGCGGCACCGGAGATTGAACCCAGGGGCGTTGTACCTCTGCGCTACACTGGGTTCAATCCCTGGTACCACAAAAAAAAAAAAAAAAATTCTGATAGAATTAGCAAAGCCAATTTGGTTCTCTGAAAAGACTAAAGCAATTATTTTTTTTGCAGTACTGGGAATTGAACTCAGGGGCATTCTACCTCTGAGCTCCACCCCCAGCCCTATTTTTTATTCTTTATTTTGAAAGAGGGTCTCACTATGTTGCAGAGGGCCTCACTAAGTAGCTGACGCTGGCCACGAACCTGAGATCCTCCTGTCAGCCTCCCAAGTGCTGGGATTACAAGCATGTGCCACCACGCCCGGCTTTAAAGCAAATTTTAAACTTCTGGGAAGAATAATCTAAAAAAAGAGAAAAAGAAACATCAATAAATTAGAAAGAAAAATGTTAGAAATGCAGATATCAAAATATAATAAGAGAATGTAAACCACTTTTAGCTTAAGTTTTGATGAGATGGACAAACTTATAGAAAAATGTAGCTTCCCAAAACTGATTCAAGATGAAATAGAATACTGAACAGTCTTATAATCTAAGGAAATTGAACCATTCACTAAAAATCTTCCCAGAGAGGATATTCCTAATAGATCTTATTGGGAAATTTCTTTCATATATTTAATAAATAATCCCAGTTTATATAAATTATTCCAGAATATTGAAAAAGAGGGACCAATCCTCACCTCATATTTCAAGAGCTGAATAGTTTTGATTCCACAACCTGACAGGGACAGACTGGCAAAGTAAAATCATGTAAGCACAAAAACCCTACAGAAAGGAATAGCCAGCCATACCTGCATCCATTCAGTGTGTGCTTCAGGAACAAGTTGGGTTTGATTTGGCCTTATAAATTAGTGTAAATGATTGTATTGACAGATTAAGGGAGAAAAAAGTATGATTATTTCAACATGTGCTAAAAATTTTTTTGATGAGACTTAGCACCTGTTCATGATAAAACCTGGTGAACTGATGACTTTTGAAAAGGCCGGTTTGGCTGCCCACTGGCTAAGGGCTGTTTTCTCAGGACGCTCCCTTGTTGTCAATGGAAAGCAGACGCCAGGACTTCCCTGTCCTTTGGGGGCTCCTTTCCCAATTTTTGCTGTTATTTGAACATTTCTTGTACATATTTGAACATTTCTTATACATCTTTACATATAATAATTTTCTATTTATTTATTTTTTGGTACTGGGGATTGAACCTCGGGGCATTTTATCTCCAAGCTACAGCCCTATCTCTTTTTTATTTTGAAGCAGGGTCTTATTAAAAGTTGCCAAAGGCCAAGCATGGTGGCACATGCTTGTAATCCCAGTACTTGGGAGGCTGAGACAGGAGGATCTGGGTTTGCGGCCAGCCTCAGCTACTTAGTGAGGCCCTCTGCAACTTAGTGAGACCCTGTTTCAAAATAAAGAATATAAAATAGGGCTGGGGGTGGATCTCGGAGGTAGAATGCACCTGGGTTCAATCTCCAGTGCCAAAAAAAAAAAAAGTTGCCACAGCTGGCCTCATACCTGCCATCCTCTTGTCTCAGCCGCCCAAGAACTGGGATTACAGGCTTGTGCCATGATGCCTGGATATGAGCTTTTTTTTTTAAAAATAAAAATAGGCACCTATTATATATTCTATTCTCATTCTTATTTTATTCAACATATTGTAGGCATATTTTCAATATATACAGATCTATTCTCTTTAATAGCTATATAGAATTTCATTACATCTGAACCCTAATTCATGAGCTATGTTAAGGAAAAAATAGTTAATCAGCCTGAAGATTGAGTACAACTCTTAATATGTTAAAGATCATAATTGAATTGGGTAGAATTAAAACCATGTAACAAAAATCTGGGCACTCAGGCTGGGTGTGGTGGTGCATGCCTGTAATCCCAGCAACTTGGAAGGCTGAGGCGGGAGGCTCATGAGTTCCAGGCCAGCCTGGGTAACGTAGTGAGACCCCATCTAAAAACAACAACAACAACAACAACAAAAACAAAACAAAACCAAAATTAATAATAACCCCTCAAACTGGACACTTGGTTTGTGTCCCTTTAAGGAAAAATTAGGGTTCCTCAGGATTGTGAAACCTCCCTTTCCCTGTGAATTGAGATTTTGGCCAATGTGACGAGAACACATTTTGAAGGTCATCTTTCCACATGTAGGTGCAAAAGTGAGAACAAGTTTAGAAATTCTTCTCCGGATGTGACTGGAAGGAGAGAACTTGGGTACCATGCCCATGGACACAGGGTGCTCTCGTCTTAGAAAGACCTTGTAAGAACTCGCACTGCCCCCATCCTATCTGGTGCTGTCTGAGCTGTTTGTTGGGATATTTTTTTCAAGTCACAAACACAGTCTGTGGTTTCCATGGCTATAGGGCCATGAAGGGGCCAGGCCAGCAAGTTTGGAGGTGAAGAGCGCTCAGAAGGATGGGGTGAGTAGCCAGGTCCTCCCCCAGATGTCCCTGTGCTCAGTGGCAGGTGACACAGCTCCACTGAGCCTCCTTCCCTCATCTTTCATAAGCAAGGGATGCTGCATAACTTAAATGGTGTTTATGAAACTTAGAGAACACAAGCTCCCCTGTCCACAGAGGGGTTGGCTTAGGAATGTGTAGTTAATACGTGGTTGCTTTTGAAATGCATTGTTCCAGGGAACGGTTTTTACATGGAGTCAGGTGGAGTTCTCTGTGCATGTGTGCGCCAATCAGAGTGATGATTAAAAAGAAAAAGACCATCTGGGCTAAGCCAGCTGTCAGCTGGACACTTGTCCTTTTCACTGAGCTGCCCCATCAAGTCCCTCCCCAAGCACCAAGGAGCAATGGGGTAGTCACTACAAAATTCCTAGAGGGAACAAAGAGAGAACTTTAACCACCTTTCCCCAATAAATAACCTAAACATCCCAATTAGACGTGTGTTTCCTGTCTCCCAAAGTCTCTTCTTTCTTGCTTTACTACTCGATCTCTCTTTCCCTCCCTGTGCTGGGCTTGAGCTAATGTGCTCACCCAGATGAAAACCTTCCGTATCAGAACCTTCCCTTGCTTGAAAGCAATTTTATGACCCTGTATTTTTTACTGGAGCAGAAATTTTGGGGTCTCGCCATAGTCACCCACCCTAAATTCTTAGCAAAATGTCTTTGCAACAGAAGATGCCATTCCAGTTGCTAAGAGATAATGTTTCCTCCTCGTATTTTTGCATCTGCAGAATTGGTTGTGGGCATGTGAATCTGGCAGGTGCTTCTTCCTTCCCTGCCAGACTCCTGATGATGTTGCCTCTGTTACCTTGGCCGCTGCTGGCTGTCCTCAGTCATGCACAGCTGCTGCTGGCTACATGCAGATCTCTCTGGACCACCTTGAAGCTCGTCGCAAGCCCCCCGCCCTCTGCTCCCTAAGCACCTGCCTGGTTATAGGTAATTCAGTGTGGAGGCTTGAGCACCTGCATGGTTGCATCATGATTTTACCCTTCACTGTAGTCCTAGGCCAAGCACAGTACCTAACCAGCACAGGTGATCAAAAATCTTTGTGGAACAAGTCTAAGAATACCCACAGACCTCTGGGTATAATATATATTCACTCCCACATAACATGTTTGTGCTTTCTTGTTGTGGGAGGATGTATCAGTTTGCTGGGAATGCTGTAACAAAGAAGCCCAAACTGTGTGGCTTAAACCACAGAAATGTGTCTTTCATGGTTCTGGAAGTTAGAAGTCTGAGATCAAGGTGTCAGCATGGGGGGTTCCTTTTGAGAGTTGGGAGGGAGAATCTGCTTCAGGCTTCTCTCCTAGTGGGGTATGGCACTGTTTGGGGGTTCCTTGGCTTAAAGACATATTACACTGATCTCTGCTTCCATGTTCACATGACATTCTCCCTGTGTGCATATTTGTGTCCAAATTTCCCCCTTTTAAATGGATGCTATATTGGATTAGGGGCCCATCCTTCTTTATTATGACCTAAGTTTAATTACAGCTGCAATGGTCCTGTTATCAAATAAGGTCACACTAAGGTCCTGGGGACTAGGACTTCAGCATAAGAACTCACCCATGACAAGGGGTGACCAAGTAGCTGAGTGACTTTTCTGTGTTCCCACTGCTCTGTTGCTTTTTCTGTTTGAGTTGGAAAATGTTGACCCTTCCATAGGTTTCTCTGAAGTATGAGGCTGAGGAGAAGGGGACACAAGGATACATTGCTGGTGGCAACACTGCCTGTGGCATTTTGGTCTGAAAATAGCAGCTGAGGCTGAGATCTAGAGATCAAATAAATGAAGCGATTCCACCTTGACTTGCATATTGTTATGATGTGGCTACGGAATATGCCCAGAAAGACTCATGCGCTGGCAATGCAGCATGTTCAGAGGTGAAATAATGGAGCCATGAGGGCTCTTGTGGTTAAACCAGTGGATATATCCATCAGTAGATAAATTCATCGCTGGATTAATAATTTGAATGGATTTACTGGGTAATAACTGCAGGCAGGTAGGGAGTGGCTGGAGGAGGTAGGTCACTGGGCACATGACCTCGGGGACTACATATGTCCTTGATCCCTTCCCTTTCTCCCTCTCTGCTTAGTGGCTGCCCTAGGCTGAACAGCTTTCCTCCACCAGGCCCTGACGCCATGATGTCTCTGCCCTGGAGCTTGCTAACTCTGGACTGAACCGCTGAAACCATGAGCCACATAAACCTGCCCTCTAGGTTTTTCTTGTCAGGTATTTTGGTCACAGTGATGAAAAAGCTAGCTCTCCCCTGAAATAAACCCCTTGTTTTCCTCTTTGGAAGCAGTGAATGGCTTGCATGAGAATACCTTATTATTTTTTTTAGCTGTGTGCCTTTGTGAAGTGTGCCTTTGTCCGGCTATATGAGGAACACAACAGATACAAAGGTTATTCCAAGAAACAAGAAGGGAGGGACTGGGGATGTAGCACTCTGTGTGCTAGCACTTGCCTCTCATGTGTGAGGCTGGGAGTTCAATCCCCAGCACCACACACAAAACAAACCCAGAAAAGATAGAAATAGCAAACTTTTACTGTAGCGCCCACTCTGCTCTGTTTTTTTTTTGTGGTTCTAGGGACTTAACTCAGGGCAATTCTACCTCCGAGCAACATCCCCAGCCCTATTTTATTTTTTTTTATTTTGAAACAGGGTCTTGCCAAAACTCCTGAAGTTGCTGTTACAATCACCCCCATGTTCAGACAGAGCGATGTGCAAAAGAGTGGCCAGCAGATGGCGCCGGAGAGCGCACTGGGATCGGGAGCACTGGTCCAGCGCCGCGTGGCTCAGATGCGTGTCTCTGACCCGGGCCAGCGCCCACATCCTCTCAGGGAATACTAAACCCTTGGAGCAATAGGCTACATTCGCGGGGAGCCTTTCAAGAGCTGGGAATGGCGGCAGCGACCCTTACACTAGGCTTGTGTGGGTGGCAATCAATTGTTGCCACTTGTATTTCTGGCCCAGAAGCTGTCCGGATATAACACGCCAAACTCCACGGTGTGCCTGCCAAGAGGACCGCTCTGGGGTGACAGCAGAGAGCTACGGGGCGCCAGCAGCGGGGGCGCTGGTCCTGCGACACTGGCTGGGCAATGTCACCTGTCAGTGGTGCCTGTCCCCTTTGGAAATCTTCCAGCTCTGTGTCCTCCACTGCCCTGTGGTTGCTAAGCTCTGGGCAGTTCTCCATTCATTAATAGCTCCCTTGGGACTTGGGCAGAGAAAGTAAAAGGCGCCCCAAACCCCCGCGTTGCATTTGGTGGAGGGAAGCCTGGCAGGGGCAAGATTGGAACAAACGATTTACACACACGAAGAAGGGGCTTTGCGTTGCAACGCCTTGCTGTCTGGGCCAGGAGCCAGTCACTGCGGCAGGTGCATCAGGGCAGGCTCAGGCTCCAATGATGAAGGCGTGGTCTTCCAGAGCCACCGCTGAGATGCACACGTGTCACTTGGGCAGTGTGTTAGCTTTCTGTCCCCAGCACAAAATACTTGAGGCAGTTAAATTACGAAGAGGAAAGGTTATCCCAGCTCACGGTCTTGGAGGTTCCAGTCCAAGATCGAACCATAGTTTTGGGCCTCTGGTGGGGCACACATGCTGACAGCCACTCATCTCAGGAGCCTGGAGACAGAGAAACAGGAGGGGACGGGGCCTACAGTCCCCTTCAGGGACATTCTCTCAAGGCCCCACAGCCTACAGGGCTCCGGCACCTCCCAATAGTACCCCCCCCCCCAGGAACAAACCTTTAACATGGAACTTTGGGAGGCACTACCCATACTAAACCATAGCAGGGAGAGAGGGAAGACGGGCGGCTGTGGAGGACATCTTGCCTCCCCTGGAAGGGACAGACATGCCCCCAATGAACCCCAGTCAGAGACATGCCAAGGGGGTGACTTGCCAGGGCTGGGGAGTGCTCCTGGGATGTGCTTCTCGTGAATGGTTAAGGGGAGAGTGTGGGATGGGGAAGAAGGAGAAAGGGAAGGGACTAGATGGGGAGAGGGGAGGAAAACCCAAAAGTGGCCGCCTTCCTGCCTCGCCCGGGGCTGATTCAGACACAGCCTTCGTGTGGACTCAGCGCTGTGATGGACGGTTGAGAGGTGAGTGACCGGCTCCTGGAGGAGAGGGAAGAGCGCTGGCCTGTGGGCGACGTCATGGACATACCCTTGCCTCTGCTTTCTTATCTGTGAAGTGGGTGTTACCTTCCTAGCATAACTAGGGGTGCAAGCATGGGTCCTGCACACAGCCTCCTTCCCATGAGGCCCTCTAGCCTTCTGTCTCTGTGAACCCAAACTCTGAGCCCAGACGGCCTCCCTGGGAGTTGAGGGTAGGAGGCGAGAGGTGTTCTCCATGCTGAGGAGGGATTTTTTTTTTTTTAAACTCAGGGTCCATATGAATCTGCTCTAGGCTTTCTGAATTTGTGTGGGTGAGACACACAAACTCTAGAATCTGCCAGAGAAGATTCTAGAGCACAGAACTGGTCCCACCTGGAATCATGCCGGATGAATCAGTAGCAGCTGGTAAGGAAATTCTGTCTAGGACTAGAGTCTCTGGAAACCACAATATGTTAATTAATGACTTAATTCAGTTTCGTTGCTGTGTGCAGACATACGATGTGACTCTAAATGGCAACTTTCCCACAATGCTATGTCCGTGGGTGCAGGGTAAACTGAAAGGAGATGGAAGGGCTTAAGAGGTTTATTCCAACTAAAATGATCTGAACTCAAGTCTCAAGGGGACCAGGCGACTTAATTTCATTGCTGAATTGGAGCCAGGAAAGGCTTTGTAAAACATACCTGATTTGGTTTGCCATTGCGAATTCTCTTGAATGACATGTGCCTGATCTTCTGGGACCTGGTTTCTTTTCTTTTCTTCTTTTCTTCTTTTCTTTTTTCTTTTTTTGCAGTACTTGGGATTGAACCCAGGGTCATTCTACCTCCGAGCTCCATCTCAGCCATATTTTTTATTCTTTATTTTGAAGCGGGGTTTCACTAAGTTGTGGAGGGCCTCACTAAGTAGCTGAGGCTGGCCGTGAACCCGTGATCCTCCTGTCTCAGCCTCCCAAGTACTGGGATTAGAAGTGTACGCCACCATGCCCAGTTTCTCTCTTTTTTTTTTTTTTAAAAGAAGACAATTTATATTATTTTTGTGGTACTGGAGATTGAAACCAGGGGCATTCTACCTCCAAGCTACACCCCAACCCTATTTTATTCTTTATTTTGAGAAAGGGTCTCACTAAGTTTCAGAGGGTCTCACTAAATTGCTAAGGCTGGCCGTGAACCTGCGATCCTCCTGTCTCAGCCTCCCAAGTACTGGGATTATAAGTATATGCCACCACGCCCAGCCTGGGACCTGGTTTCACATTTTACGATGACTCTTGGTCCTGTCCCCTTTCTGGCACACAGTAGGTACAACACAAACTGATTGAACAACCAGTGGAATGAGAATAGTTCCATGGTTTTTGGAGACTTGATTCTGAATATGGCGAACATGGCAGGAATCTTGGCTTGAGTCAAAACCGCTCAGTCATTTGATCTCTTGTGGGAGCCCTTAAAAATAATGAATTTAGAACCTTTTTTTTTTTTTTTTTTGAGTCCGGGATCCCACTGAGAGCCTACTGAGCTGCATGCAAATCCATTTGGTGCAAAATTCTACGGAGTTTGCAAACTGAGGTGGTCACAGGTTTAAGACTCTAACGTAAACCTCTGTCTTTTTCATGCTCTTGGGTATGAATAGAGATGCTTAAAGACAGGAAGGCTGTGCTTATAGCTTGAGGCAAGGAGAGGTGCACTGTCAGTATCTTATTATTTTGATGGGTTTCTTTTCCACCCAAAGATGTGCAGAAAATTCTAGGGGGAGGAGAAGGAGACAAATATGATGGCATCCTACCCTATGACTTGTGTTTACTGATTTTCTAATTACCAATGCGATGCAACAGTGTTTATTCCCTTACTTTATTTCTTTCCTTTTTCTCAAGGAAGATAACGGTAGATTTGGTCGGGAACCTTGGGCAGTTCATAGTGTGTGTATTGCAGCGTATTCCATGCCAGCATCTGCTGGAATGGGTCCCAGGGTAAGGTAGTTTTTAGAGAGCTGTATTTGGCAGCATTGTCACAACTATAACCTAAAGATATGACCATACAGCTTAGAGGAAGGAAGATTTATTAGCTCATGGTTTCAGGGATCAGTCCATGTGAGGCTGGCATCTGGATTTCAGGGCATGGCAGCAGGAAGTGGAGAGGAGAGCACATGGGCTGTGCTCCTCATATCATGGAAACCAGGAGAGAGAGAGAGAGAGAGAGAGAGAGAGAGAGAGAGAGAGAGAGAGGGAGGGAGGGAGGGAGGAGGAACCATATATAATCCCCAAGGCTGAATCCCCAGGGACCCCACCTTCTCCAGTCACACCCTACCGGCCTAGGCCACCACCCAGATAAAGCCACCGCTGGGATTAAAACCCTCATGACTCAATTACATCAACTCCAAACACCAATTTATGAGCTCTTCAAGGGGCCATTTTATATCCAACTATAATAGTAGCTATGTGTCTTTTCCTGTATACACTGACAAATTGGATTTTCCCCCCTTACAACACCTGGGAATTTCTGAGTGAAGATGTCTCACAAATGTAGCTCTCTGAGGCTGGGTGCGGTGGCGTACACTTGTAATCCCAGTACTTTGGGAGGTGGAGACCAGAGGATCCGGGTTCGTGGCCAGCCTCAGCTCTCTCTCTCTCTCTCTCTCTCTCCCTCCCCCCTCTCCCTAGTGAGGCCCTCTGCAAGTTCATGAGACCCGGTTTCAAAATAAAGTATAAAAAATAGGGCCGGGGGTATAGTGCGGAGGTAGAACGCCCCTGGGTTCAATCCCCAGTACCGAAAAAAAAAAAACCCAAAAAACTAAAACAAATGTAGCTCTCTGGTTTGTGCTCAGCTCCTGGTTCCAACTCTGCATCATTGCTGATGGATTGTATTCAGATGTGTCTATTTCCTGGTCCTGTGCAAATATTCAACTTGAAAAGAGTATGTGTAAGGAAGGGCAGTGTGTTCAGATGACCCTCCCCATCACCTGTGTGTGGAGACTTGTGCCAGGAAATACAGACACTGTCTCTTCCTCCCCTTCAGCTTTGAACCTGAAGAAGCCAGTCCCCCGCCATTCTCGCTGTGCATTATTCAAACACCCCAATAAGTTATTTTACAAGTCAAGCAGTTTTGAACTCTAGGGTGTTTCTTTCTGGGGAGGGAAGGATTTGAGGGTAGTGGCCTGGGATCCATAATTAATGTGTCTCTCTTTGACAGTATGTTTCCTTACAGTAGGGTTTTCTGTGAGCTGCTATAAAACAAATATCATAAAGCCTGAGCCAGCACAAAATGAGCTGTACAGTCCTCTCAGATTCCTTAAAAGTCTGTTCGCAGCAGGGCGTGGTGGTGCACGCTTGTAATCCCAGGACTTGGGAGGCTGAGATAGGAGGATCGCAGGTTTGAGGCCAGCCTCATCAACTTAGTGAGGCCCTCAGCAAATTAGGCCCTCAGCAACTTAGTGAACCCTGTTTCAAAATAAAATTAGGGCTGGGTGTGGTTAAGAGTTAGAATGCCCCTGGGTTCAATCCCCAGTACCACAAGACAAAACGATTCTGTTCTCTGTCTCTGCAAGGGTTTGGACCCTGAGTATGAAGGCAGGTTTCAAGTCCTCAGATGAGCCTGTGAGTGCTGTGGTGCTCGGTGATTTCATGAATCTGAGGAGCCTCTCTGGTGGTGGGACAGTTTGATCTGCAACTCTGTAGGGCTCAGCAGGACACAGATATGACAGAGCCACAGCTTTAAAGAAAACAAACTTTGGGAGGTCTTGACTTTTGCATTTATTTCTTATGAGAATGTGTCTAGAGATGTTGGGTGGAATATTGTGCCTGGGAGGTTTTCTGCTCAACTAAGCCCATCGTTCTTTGATTAAATCCATGTCTCCTCAGAAAATTATGACCCATCCAAACGGTTTCATGCTTCACTTTTGAGTGATGTGGAGGACAGGAGGCCTGTGCTCATGATTTTATTTTATTTGAAGCATTTGTCATAGGGTCCTAACCCTTATTTGTAGGTTGAAATTTCCATATAGCGTTCATAAAAACAAGGTGAATGTGTTGTTTTAGTGGAAAAATTTTGAGGTGAAATTAATATAACATAAAATTAAGAATTTTAATGTGAAAAATTCTGTGGTATTTGTTACATTCACAATTTCGTGTGCATCTTTAGTCCCAAAACCTTTCCATCACCCCAAAAGCAAACCCAGGATCCATTAAACAGTTGACTCTGTTTCTCCTTCTCTGGCTCTGAGCAACATCAATCTGATTCTGACTCTGGATTGACTTACTGTGGTATTTCCTGTAAATGGAACCATATCAGCCCGGAAATGAACTCACGCATGGATGGTCAACCAGTCACTACAAGAGCAGCAAGAATACACAATGGAGGAAGCATGGTGTTTTCAATAAATGGTGCTAGGAGAACTGGATATCCATGTGCAAAAGAATGAAACTGGAGCCTTATCATATATTATACACAAAATTTACTTGAAATGGGTTAAAGACCTAAATGTTGTAAGACCTGAAACCATAAAGTTGCTAGATGAAAACAGGAAAAAATTGCTTGGCATTGGTCTTAAGAGTGACTTTTTTGGGGAATGACATCAAAAGTGTAAACAATAAAAGCAAAAAAAAAAATGGAATCACATTAAGCTAAAAGTCTGCATAGCAAAGGAAATAATAATAAAAAAGACAGGGCTGGGGGTTGTAGCTCAGGGATACAGCACTTGTCTAGCATATGCAAGGCCCTGGTGCACCAAAAAAAAAAAGTCCATTTGAACACCGCAAACAAAAACAAATGAACAAAAAACCCCAACAACCTACATAATTGGAAAAACACTTGCAAACCATGTATTTAAAAAGGGATTAATATCCAAAATACATAAGGAACTTATATAACTCAATAGCAAAAACAAAACAAAACCCCCACCCTGATTAAAAAATGAATAAAGGACCTGAATAAACATTTTCTCAAATGGCCAACAGGTGTATGAAAAGGAGCTCAACATCACTAATCAGCAGAGAAATCCAAATGAAAACCACCTCCATTTGTTAGGATGGCTATTATAAAAAAGAAGATAAAAGATAGTAAGAGTTGGCAAGGATGTGGAGAAATTGGAGTACGTGTACACTGTTGGTGGGAATATGAATTGGAACATTCATTATAGAAAACATTGTAGGGATTCCTCAAAAAGTTAAAAATAGAACTATCATGTAATCCAGCAATCCCATTTTTGGGTACATATCCAAAGGAAATGCAATTAGTATGTCAAAGAGATACCTATACCCTCATGTTCATTGAAGCATTATTCATAGTAGCCAAATATGGAAAGAACCCAAGTATCCCTCAACAGATGAATTGATAAAGAAAATGTGGTACATTTATACAACAGAGTGCTATTCAGCTATCAAAAGGAAGGAAATTCTGCCATTTGTGACAACATGGATGAGCCTGGAGGATGTTACGCTAAGTGAAATAAGCCAGACACAGAAAGACAAATACCGTATGATATTACTTAGGTGTGGAATAAAGAAGGTTGATCTCATGGAGGTGAAGAGTAGAATGGTGTCTGTGGGGTGCTTGGGGAGGGGTTAGGGAAAATGGTAAGATGTTGGTCAAAGGGCATAAACTTTCAGTTATAAGATGAATAAGTTCTGCTGGGCATGGTGGTGCACGCCTGTTATCCCAGTACTTGAGAGACTGAGACAGGAGGATGGCAGGTTTGAGGCCAGCCTCAGCAGTTTAGCAAGATGCTCAGCAACCTAGTGAGAACCTGTTTCAAAATAAAAAATAAAATAGGGGAGGAGGTGTAGCTTGGAGGTAGAATGCCCTTGAATTCAATCCCCAGTAATCCCCCCCCACACACAATGAATAAATTCTGGAGATCTAATGTATAGCGTGGTGATTATACTTAATCTTGTATACTTGAAATTTGCTAAGAGAGTGGATTTTTAGTGTCCTCCCCTACAATGGCAATTATATGTGGTGATGTTAATTAATTTGATTGTGGTAATTATTAAACCATATATATATATATACATATACATAATCATCACCTTTTTGTCTACTTTTCAAGTCATCACATTAAACACCTTGGATATTTACAATTTTATTGTTAATTATACTTCAACAAAGTTGGGAAAAAAGGGAAAATAATGACCACTAAAAAGATAAAACAGAATAATACAATACATAGCCTTTTTTGGGTCAGACTTACTTCACTTAAAACAATATTTCCAAGGTTCATCTACAGTATAACATATATCAGTATTTCATTCGTGTGTGTGTGTTATTGGGGATTGAACCCAGGGTCATTCTATCTCCAAGTCACACACCCAGCCCTTTTAATTTTTTTAAAAAAAGTTTGGTGCTGGGGATGGAACCTTCAAGCTACACTCCCAGTGCTATTTTATTTTTTATTTGGAAACAGGGTCTCATAAAAGTTGCTGAGGGTCTCGCTAAGTTGCCGAGGATGACTTCGAACCTGCAATTGCCTGTCTCAGCCTCCCAAGTACTGGGATTACAGGTGTGTGCCACGTACCTGGCTTATTTTTTATTTTGAAACAGGGTCTTCTTAAGCTGCTGAGAGTCTCCCTAAGCTGCTGAAGCTGGCCTTGAACCTACCATCCTTCTGTCAGCCTCCCAAGTACTGGAATACAGCCATGAGCCACCATGCTCAGCTACGTTACTCCTTTTTATGACTTGAATAATATCCATCATATTATCCATCATATGTATCTATAGGTCGCATTTTGTTTGTTCATTCATCTGTTGAGGGACATCGGGGCTGTTGCTGCCTTTCCACTGTTGAATGCCTTGTTTGACATCAGACACGAGGGGACATGTGACTGCTCAGATGATGGTAACACACCCTCCTTTGGAGGAGTCACGGCACAGCAAACACCCAGGGAGCAGCGGCAGTTCTCTCCTCTGCAGCAGAAAGAGAAGAAGGCCCCGTTAAATGGCAAGTCAGATTGGCCTGCTTTACTGCTCCCTCACTTCCCGGGTTCTCAGGATTAATGAGACGAGGCATAATATGCACTAATTAGCAATATTTTCCAGCCTGCCCTGCCCACAGTGACCGTTTTAACCAGTCCTCAGTGCTTCCGTGTATCTTTCACACTCCCCTTCATTTGCACACTTGCCTTCCAGAAAACATTCGTCTTTATTTCAATAGATTTTTTTTCCTTCAAGTCAACTTTCCTCAAGCAATCCACAATGAAATTCTACAAATAAACCACATTTCCCGTCACTTGGGGAGACAGAAAATCAAAGACAGAGGGAGCCCCCGGGCCTCGCTTCCGATTCCTCTAATGGCAGTGCTTTTTCAGTCTGTGGTCCATTCCAAGGCGGCGGTACCACTGAGCCCTTTTTCTTGATGAAAAGTAGGAGCTGACCTATTTTCCCCTATTAAAATTTGATATGTTCTTTTCATTAATTTAGAACACCTGGACTCAGCGCTTTTGAGATTTTCCTCTTCCTCGCCCAATGGAGAAATGGACCCTGCTGAGAGTCAGTCAAGCAGATGCGTGCTCAGCCTCAGACGTGCTGCTTTTGATGAGTCCGCCAGTTGATCTGAATGAAGTCCTCACTGGACATAGTTAGAGCATCACTGTAATTTTTAGGGATGAGTCTGTCAGGAAGCTCAGGTGCATAGAGCAGTGGCTGTGTCTACTGCCTCCAGAGGGAGCCCTCAAAGAGTCGTCCCAGCTGGGCGTGGTGGTGCACACCTGTAGTCCTAGTACTTGGGAAGCTAGACGGGAGGATTGCAGGTTCAAGGACAGCCTCGGCAACCTAGTGAGACCTTGTTTCAAAAACAAAAAAATAAAGCCGGGCATGGTGTCACACACTTGTAATCCCAGTACTTGGGAGGCTGAGACTGGAGGATCTGGGTTCGCGGCCAGCCTCAGCTACTTAGTGAGGCCCTC
>PVJS01015067.1:0-10574 GCA_004027185.1 Glis glis | reverse complement strand
TGGATATATGGTCATATGTCAAATACCAGCTGAGAAGTGAGTAGTAATATTTCCGTCTTGCTCCTAGCCTCAGGTTCCAGTTCCCAGTTTTATGACAGATAACAAGAGAATAATGAAAGAAACAAATATTCTTAGAGCAATAAAAAAGTTACACAGGGATGTAATAAAATGTGGTCACTTGTTTTTGGTCAGTCTTCTTACCATCCTTTTGGGCTCAGATCCTGCCCATTCTCAGTCCCCCCTTTTCTTTGACTTGCGTTTGAGTGTAATAGGTACCCATGGATACAGCCAATGGGTGACTTAGAATCTGATATCCAAGACTTGGTCCTGGGCTCTCCTGCTGACCATCTGCATCATATCGAGCAAGTTAATTGAGCTCTCTATTAATTTTTGCATCTATAAAATGGCAATAATAATTCCTGGTGATTATGAGGCTTAAGTGAGATCATACATGGAAAATGTCCCAGTAAAAAGTACTTATTATTGTTATTTAAATAAATGCCAAGCATTGTTGAAAAAACCATCTTGAGATCTAAAGCATAGGAGATGACTTTTAATTAATTGTTGATGCCACCAGATAACACAGAGTCCACAATAATGAGTGTGGTCTTATCTTCCAGAGCAGCATAATGGTGATAAATGGAGCAATCTCAAGTTCAAATGGAAAATCTGCTCTGCTGCAGGAGAGGGAGCCAGAGACTTTGAGGCAGGCAGAATGTGTGTGAAACCGACTGAAACTGACTGCTGAGAAATAGACTTCCATGGGCAAGAATAACTGTTCAGGAATTAAAAAAAAAACTCATATGTGGTTGGCAATACTGTCTATCCATTACACTGATCACCAGCAAGAATTTACCCTCTTGATAATTTGTATATTTGTCCAACAAACATTTATCACAATCACCCATGCAAAGTGCTGATACTGGGTGTTCGGCTTTTGTCACTGTGACCAAAAAACCTGACATGAACAACTTAGAGGTAGAAAGATTTATGTTGGCGCGTGACTTCAGAGAGTCAGTCCTTGGTTGACCTGCTCCAAGGCAGAAACATCATGGCAGCAGGGCATGGTGTAGGAAAGGGCCTCGGCTCATGGCAACCAGGGAAGGAGGGAGAGAGGGAGGGAGGAAGAGAAAGAAAGAAAAAGAGAAAGAGAAGCCGGGCATGGTGGCACACACTTGTAATCCCAGTACTTTGGGAGGCAGAGACCGGAGGATCCGGGTTCGCGGCCAGCCTCAGCTCTCTCTCTCTCTCTCTCTCTCTCTCTTTCTCTCTCTCTACCTGGCCGGGGGTGTAGTGCGGAGGTAGAACACCCCTGGGTTCAATCCCCGGCACCGCCAAAAAAAAAAAAAGAAAAGAGAAAGAGAATGAGAGAGACCAGGACAGGTATAGTTTCCAAGACCACATCCCCAGTGATCCACCTTCTCCAGCCACACCCCACCTGCCTACAATGACCACCCAGTAAATCCATCCAAATAATTAATCTATCAAGGGACAAATCCACTGATGAGTTTAGAGCCCTCATGATTCAATCATTTCACCTCTGAACATTGCCGCACTGTCTGAGGTTTAAGAGGACATTTCAGATCCAAACCATAACACTGGGGAATGGAGTCCTTATCCTCAAGGAACTCCTGGTCTGACTGGTAAGGAAGATGGTAAACCATGGGAGCACAGAGGCGGGCATTGGACCCAGCAGGCCCTGAAGCCTTCCTGGGATGAGGGTCCATGAACTAAGGACTAAAGAGCTAGGAATCAAGCAGGCGAGTGGATCAGGCAAGCAGAGGTGGGCTGTGTCCTTCCAATGAGTTGTCTCTGTGAAAGTAAGCTCAAGGGGCTTTTATTACTTGAAGCCAAGTGAGTATTAATTAGAAGAGACAGTCAATGAGACAAAGATGAATATTAGACTACCTTGAAGTGAAAAGAAGAAAGTTGATAAAAGCCGGGTGTGGTGGCGCACACTTGTAATCCCAGTACTTTGGGAGGCGGAGACCGGAGGATCTGGGTTCGCGGCCAGCCTCAGCTCTCTCGCTCTCTCGCTCTCTCGCTCTCTCTCTCTCCCTCCCTCCCTCCCTCCCTGTTTCTCTCTCTCTCTCTCTACTTAGTGAGGCCCTCCGCAAGTTCGTGAGACTCGGTTTCAAAATAAAGTATAAAAAATAGGGCCGGGGGCGTAGCGCGAAGGTAGAACGCCCCTGGGTTCAATCCCCGGTACCGCAAAAAAAAAAAGTGATAAAAAAGTAAGAAAATCTATGTCAACAAGGAAGGTGATAGCTGACCATCAGGGACCCAGGTGGGAGCCATGGTGACTGGAGAGCCACGGGCACTTGGTGATGTGGCGTGCAGAGGCAAAGGCTGGCGGGGTGGGAGTGGGCCCAGTGGCAGGAGCCGTAGTCCACAGGTCTTGGACTTGATCCGTGGGAGGCAGGAAGTCACAGAAAGGCTTCACGCACAGAAGCTCTGGGATCAGGATTCTGGGCACTGATCGTTTTTGTTTTAATTTTAGAAAACTGCTTTTCTTTCATTGATTTCCCTCTCTCTCTCTTTGTCCTTCCACATGTTCCGTTAGACCATCAGGTGATAAAAATTAAATGGTGACTTCTCTCCTTTGTACTGGTGGAGTGATTGCAAGTTTGCAAAACATCTTCCCCTCTGTCACTTCCCTGGCTCTTCCGGAGAAGTGTCATTAGCCGGGTGTCCTTTTTGTTGGGACTCAGCTTTCCAGCTGAGTACGTAAGGGGGGCCGACAGGGGGACAGTGCTGCTAACTGGGTTCATGGGAACCACAGAGGAATAGTAGAGACAGGTCAGCTGTCATCCGTTCAGGTGGTGGCCTTCCCAGAAGCAGGTCAGTTAATGTAAGGCAGCTATCGATTCTTTCCCGAGCCTCAGGTTTTAAAACTGGGCCCCTTCTGCACGCTCCCAAGACCCTGGTCAATGCTGGTTTACTTTTTCCTGTAACTGCTTCTTTCCTTCATCTTGACCTTGGTAGCCTTTGGGAGAATCCGTGCTCATGGTCCTGCGTGTCACCCACCCTCCAGCGCATGTCCTTCTTTACCAACATGGATCTGGTCTCGTTTCTTTTTCGTGGAGGGGACCCACTGTTCTTTTCATTTCAAGTTCCTTTAATGATCATTTTTTTTTTTTGCGGTACTGGGGATTGAACCCAGGGGGCATTCTACCTCCGAGCTATACCCCCAGCCCTATTTTTTATTCTTTATTTTGAAACAGGGTCTCATTAAGTTGGGGAGGGCCTCACTAAGTAGCTGAGGCTGGCCGCAAGCACAGATCTTCCGGTCTTAGCCTCTCAAGTAATGGGATTACAAGTGTGCGCCACCATGCCTGGCTAATGATCATTTTTGCCTTATTAGATGTCTCATCTAATACTCGTTTGGCTGCGAGTAACATGCATCACTTGAACTAGTGTCAGAAAATAGAATTCTTTGGGGTCTGTGCAGGACCCACGAGTAGAGAGATGGCGGAGCTTCAGTGTCGACCAGAGCCAGGAATGCTTGGACCCTGTTCCTCCTTCCTGCAAGGCTGAGCAGCTGCTTTGGGTCTTCATTCTGAATCCTGGGGTGGACATGTTGGTTTGTGGTCAGGGATGGTGGGGATGGTGTCATTCTGTACAAACATGGCTGCTCCCACTGTAAACCTATGGGTAGCGAGGAGGGGGCACTTCCTCAGAAATGGTGCTAGGCAGAAACCAATTGGGCAAGGGATTCAATCACATGAAATTACGGTTTAGCCATGTTTTTATTTTTAAATTTTTTGGCACTGGGGATTGAACCCAGGGGCATTCTACCTCCGAGCTACACCCCCAGCCCTATTTTTTATTCTTTATTTTGAAACAGGGTCTCACTAAGTTGCGGAGGGCCTCACTAAGTAGCTGAGGCTGGCCATGAACCCGATCCTCCTGTCTCAGCCTCCCTAGTACTAGGATTACAAGCATGTGCCACCTTGCCTGGCTTAGCCATGTTTTTAAATAGAGGCTGGAATCTTTTTTTCCCCCTTGGCTGGCATTTAAAGGGAAAAAGCATGTATATATTTTTGAGTTTCTTAAAAGTTGTTCAATTGTTACATTTATTATTCTCTTTATTTTCTTTGTGTGGGTCTCCTTGCTCTTGTGTGATCCTTCTGATCAATTCGTGCTGCAATCCTTTCCTTGATTCTTTCTCTTTGACTTAAACTTAGAAGTGCCCGCATGTAGCTGGGCATGGTTGCTCACACCTGCAATCCCAGTACTTGGGAGGCTGAGACAGGGGGATCGCAGGTTCACAGCCTGCCTTAGCAATTTAGCAAGATCCTAGCAACTTGTGAGACCCTATTTCAAAATAAAAAAATAAAATAGGACTGGGGGTGGGTAGCTTAGAGGTACAACGCCCCTGGGTTCAATCCCCAGTACCACACACACACACACACACACGTACATGCATGAGTGGGTGTGTATTAGCAGCCTGGATTTAACTGGGGGTTCAGACATGTCTGAGCATTATGGCGCTGGGTGGATAGAGGGCTGTTTACTGGAGAAGGAGGGGAGAGATCTCTACATGGGCACCGAGGGGAGAGCCTGGATCAAGGAGGACTGTATGGGTCAGACTTATCTTCTCACTTCTGGTTCACATGGAAGGACTTGGTCTTAGCCCCATTGAACATGGCCGTTGGCTGAAGCTGCAGAAACGTGAGGTTGGGGTGCAGTTTGCATTTTGACATGCAGTACGCTGAGAGGGGCACACTCCTCTTCCTCCTCCTCCTCCTCCTCTCTGGAACACAGTGTGACTCAGGTGTGGTGAAGACCCCAGGAACTTCCTGGCAGATCCCAAGCATCAGGTGATGGGACTCCTGGTACAGACAACTCACTGTATCAATGCTACTTAGTTTTGGGTACAAGTGGAAGAAACTCAAATCTAGCCAGGTCCAGCAAGAAGGGGATTAGTTGGTATCCATGCTTGTGTAATCCAGGGGCAAGTCTTCAGGCCTGGATGGATGTAGGGGGTTCAAGTGAGGGCACTTGGGCTCTCCATCCCTCTGAACACTGGCTTCCTGAAGAAAGACTTCCTCTACCTGGAAAACAGCAACAACATCATCAACAACAAAAAACGGCTGCCAGTGCTCAGATGCACATCCTTCCAGGGTAACAAACTCAGGGGAAAGATACCTTTTTATTCCCAATATTTTTGGAGAAGATCTCTGAGTGACCAGGCTTGGGGCAGTGCCCGCTCCTGGACCACCATTGTCATGGGAGAGCGGGCTGCTGTGATCAGGTGAGTCCAGGGGGAGTGCTTAGTCCTATGACTCAGGTACTTGATCACAGTCAGACTAGCACTACAGGAAGTGGGGGGAAGGGTCCTGAGCAAGCACTACTCACGTTTCCACGGCAGCCTTACCCCGAAGGGCATCCTGTCGGTGGCCAGCACAGGAGGGTGCCTCCTCAAGGGGCTTTTTGGGTAGGGGGTGCCAGTGAGAGGAGGAAGAAGGCGTACTGTTAAAAGGACAGGCGAGAACACACGCGAGATGCTCCCAGGGAGCCCCCGGAACGCAGAAGGGGCCGAGGACCCTCACGAGCACATGACATTGGAGTGGGTATTGACTGGACCCCACTGGTAGCCAGTCACAGTCTGAAGTAGCCTGGGAGGCTCATTTGGGGCCCTTGATTTACGGAATCCCAGAAAGTGGGAAGGGGCATTTATTTGGGAGGTGTAGAAGCAGCACCTGCCAGTTGAACACACAGTTGACATTTGTGGTCATAAATCTGTTGTGCATCTGCTTAGCCCAGCCATGGGAGTCTCTCTGGAGGTGCTCCACTGCCTGCTTGGGCTATGAAGGGTTTAGCCTAAAGGGGGAATCTGGAGGGAGGGAGGGAGGGAGGGAGAGAGAGAGAGAGAAGGGGAGGGGGAGGCTGGGCGGGTGGATCAGGAAACCTTTTGCTAGAGTACCATAGTAGCTGGGTGGAAAGGTAGGAGAGGGTGGTCAAAGCTTTGACTATTTGAGATGTGGGAGGTGGCGCCATCACTGGTGATGTTCCATCTGCGAGGAAGGAAAGGACCATTGATGCTAAAATTATAAGAAAGAACTGAACGGCTGGTGTGGGGGATGGAGCATCCAGGTGGACAATGAAATCACTGCAGATAATTACAGCGGCAGTGGGGGCAGCGAGCGGGAGGCCGGAGGTGGCAGCACGAGGAGCCGTGAAGTCTGATGATGGATGCTCTGTTCCCAAGAGCGTCTGCACCCCGGGCATTCAGGGATACCACATGCAGAGGGAAAGCTTCATCCGCTAAAGAGAGCTGCAGCCAGCACTGTCCCCTAAGAGCCACACAGGATGCTCACCGCACAGCACCGTCATCTATGTGAACGGCACATCTGAAATTCCCCAGGATGCAGGCCCTGGCTCTAGGGAAGGGATACGGTCATGTCACCCCAAAACACACCACTTTGGCATAAGGGTTACTTAGAGCTGGAGGCAAATGAAGATCAACAGATGCAGGAAGAAGCCATCCCAGGGCCTCCCTTATCTGATGAAAAGCAGAAACTCCTTCCTGAGGAACGGGCCCGCCATAAATCCCTCTCCCAGGGGAGTTTTATGGCCACGAAGAAGATGGAAAGCCAGCAGTGAGATGGACCCGCGCAAACAAACCTTAACTAAATGAACCTTATCTTCCACTGGTTCCTCCCAGACATTTAGCTTCCCACAGCTTGTGCCCCTAAAAGCTTAAACTCCCTTTCCTTCGTCTTGTCACTTCTTGACAAATTTGTTGTTCTTCGCAATGATGCTAAATAAGCCCCAAGTTCTATCCACCCCTTGGCGCCACTCATCACCGAGTTGTCCTCGTGTAGTCGTGGTACAAGTGTCGATGGACTCTGATAGTTATTGTTCATGGTCTTTTGTGGGTTTAAATTTCCAGAACCCCAGCTGCAGAGCCTGGGAGGGTACAGGAAAAGCGTTTTTGCTCCACCCCTGCAGGACCATCTGATTTCCAGAGGACCAAGAAGGAAATGTGGTGAGAAGAGGCAGAGAATTTTTTAGTCTGTTTTGTGCTACTGTGTGAGAATACCGCAGACTGAGTCATTGACGATGACTAGAAACCTGTGGCTCCCAGTTCTGGAGGCTGGGATGTGAACATAGGTGCAGGCACGCACTGAGATTCTTCTTGCTGTGTTGTCACATGGTGGGAGGCAGAAGAGCAAAGAGCGTGGGAGAGAACCCTCTTCCACGAATGTTTTTTGTATTGCCATTAATCTATTTTTTTTTCGGGTGTGATACTAAGGACTGGACCCAGGGGAATTCTACCTCTGAGCTACACCCCCAGCCCTATTTTGTTTTTTTATCTTGAAACAGGGTCTCATTAAATTGTGGAAGGCCTTGCTACATTACTGAGGCTGACTGCAAACCTGCGATCCTCCTGTCTCAGCCTTCCAAGCACTGAGATTACAGGCGTGCGCCACCATGCCCATCTGACATGAATCTATTAATGTGGTGGATCCCTCATGACCTAAATACCTTCCATTAGGCCCCACCTCCCAACACTGTTGCATTGATGATTAAGTTTCCAGCATACATGAATTCTGGGGCACACATTTTAACCACATCAACACACACAGCCGAGTGTGTATTGATGATGGGTGTGAACAGAAGGGCTCTGGAGGGTGCTTAGGTGAGAGATGGGGTCATGGGATGGATGCGTGGAGTAGAATGTTGAAACTCATTGAGCACACTAAAGACAGAGATTCCATGTAAGAAGCAGTTCTATTACAAGTCACCAACTGCACCTCAGAGCATCCGACCTAATGAGATTGGCTTGCTGCTCATGTTGGAAGCCACCTTGTGTTTTCTTTGTCCCTGACATCATGGAACATCTTTTCCAACACGTATATCTTGCTGGGTTTAAGTCTCAGCAGTCCTGGGGGTGACTCTAGGAAACTCAGAACTTGGGAATGCTCCACAGTCTATATTTAAGCCAGGCTACCCAAATACACCCCCACATCGCTATTTTTGTGTAACATGGTATCAAACTGTCATTATTTTTAGTTATAGATTTCCTATCTTGTTCCAGAAAGGATATAATAACCTCTATAATAATATATTTAGTTCAACAAGATACAAAAAGATGAGTAAAGAAATTGGGGTCAGAGGAGAATAAGGGTTGAGAGATCTGATGAGCCCAGGGAAGGGTTAGTATATAAAGCATCCATGGTATGATCTCAGAAGTGTGCCTGTGAGCTCCTTAGCCTCCAAAAGCACAGAAATAAATAAGATTAATGGCATGGAAAAGATAAAAAATAACCCAGTAGTTGAGAGAAACGCAGCTATTCTTATTATAAGAGAGCTGAGAAATTTCTCTTGTGGGTCTTCAATAGGAGGCCCGGTGTGAGGCAGCCAATAATATCCTCAAACACATTTATATAGAATATATAATAGTATATCATAATTAGTTTCCCAGGATTTTTTTCTCACAGTATCATTCAATGTGGGTCAACAGTATAGTGAAAAAGTATGGTTTAGTAAAAACTTTTATATGGAAAGCAAAAATGGTTCAATTTTTTTTTTCTTCCAAGTATCTAGCTGATTCTAAAGGTTGCATTTAAAATTAAAGAAATGAAGCTGGGCACAGTGGTGCATGCCTGTAATCTCAGTGTTTGGGAGGCCGAGAAAGGAAGATTGTAGGTTTGAGGCCAGCATGCAATAACTACTTAGTGAGACTCTGTTTTAGAATATCACCAGTACCAAAAAAAAAAAAAAAAAAAAAGGATGGTAGGTTCTCTAGGAAGTCATCCATCAACATTTTTCTCACAAATAAGAGAGTTGTGAAGTATGGGCTAACAGTCAGTTTGATGTGTATCTTCTGATAAATAGCTATATAGCATCAACTAAGTCACCCTTTAAGGACAGAGCCCCAGACTGGAGAAAGGGTGTGCATTCTCTTAGAAAATTGGGCTGGGAGTGTAGCTCAGGGGTAGACTGCCCTTGGGTTCAAGCCTCAGTACCACAAACAACAACAACAAAAGCAGGGGAGTCTACAGTCTGGCCAGGACTTGTGTCTGATCCGAGGGTGGCCCGCCTGCCTACGGAGGTGGCTCACAGAAGAACCTGTCAGCAGAACCAAAGTTTTCCTTAGAGCACAATTCTGGACCTGCTCTAATGCACAGAGAGATGATGGGTGATTAAAGCCCTAGAGTGCTGTGAGCATGAGCTAGGAAAATAAGGCAGGCTTACTCCTTGGGGCCATTGTTGAGTTTACAAACTGTACTAGGTGTTAACGACAGAGACAAAGTCCTCGCCTCCGTGGGGTGAGATGCTTTCTAGTGCATGGAAGATGGAGAGTAAAGATGTAAATGAATAAATAAATAACAAGGTAATTGCAAGTCGTGCTAAGTGCTGGGAGGCTCGTCGGATGATGTGAGTCAGGAGGTCTTGCATGATGTGAGGTGGGATGGCCCCCCTTAATTGAAAGGGATGCTCCTAATAGTAGGGGACTTTGAGGCTGTGACTTGCATAAGACACTGACCTTGCCAAGATCCAGGAAAGGAGCCTTCCAGAAAGAGGCAATGGTATGTAAAGCCTGGAAGCAGGAAAGGCTCAGTATCCATGTAGCAAGGTCCCAGGGAGTGAAGGAGCCGGTGTGAGATGAGACTGGGAAGGAGACGGGACCATGGGAGGAGGCCTTGATGGGCCACAAGTCAGGCTTAATTGTCCCTTAACTCTAAGCCTACTACCTTCATTATATTTCATTGTACCTTCTTTAAAATATCTTTGTTGTCAGTTGGGTGTGGTGACGCATGCCAGTAATCCCAGTACTTGGGAGACTGAGACAGAAGGATTGCAGGTTCAAAGACAGCCTCAGTAACATTTGGAGACTCTTGGCAACCTAGAGAGACTCTATTTCAAAATAAAAAATAAAATAGGGCTGGGGATATAGCTCAGAGGTAGAATGCCCCCGGTTTAATCCCCAATGCCAAAAAAAGTAGAATAAAATAATTTGGTTGTCAAGTATGCCCTTAGGGAATTCAATGAGTAGATTCACTGTCCAAGTTGGTTACATTTAAAAGTTGGAGGCAACTTTTAGTGACTTTAATGGTATGTGTACTATATCTCAGAAAAAAATTTGTAAAGGCAAGGGTCACATCTTAGTGACCAATGTGGTTATCCATCCAGTTGGTAATCAATTATGTTGATGATTATAAAAAGTAGTTGGAGGTAGACTATAAAAATAATTTTGGCTTTGGAAGAGTTGGTATTCGGTTCTTCTGATAGTCATTCTCTAGTATGGCCAAGGGTCTGTTTGACCCCTCCCTGTAGGGATGACACCCCTGTGTACAGGGACACTGCCTTTTAGTTTAGTGGTCAGGGCTGTTCTGAGGACGGTCATTCCACAACAGGTATCGAGTCATGAGGAATCAAGTCAAACAAAGAAACATGGAAGGAGGAAGGAGGGAGAACCCACCGGAAAAGACCCATCATCTAGTTGTTAAAAGGAAAGTTCTTGCCAGTCTTGATTGTTGAAGGACTGATAACATAAAAGATAAAGCACTGAGTCATGATAACCCAAAACTGGCACTGTAGACTGTGTGTGTGTGCATGTG
>PVJS01015066.1:0-39418 GCA_004027185.1 Glis glis | reverse complement strand
AGAGACCACACATGAGGAAGGGCGGGGACACACAAGCAGGGAAAGGCTTGGCGAGAAAGGGGCCTCCTCCTCCTCCGCCTCCTCTTCCTCGTGGTGTGGGGGATTGAACCCAGGGGTATTCTGTCTCCAACCTACACCCTAAGCCCTCCTTTTTTTTTTTTTTTGGAAACGGGGTTTTTTTTTTTGGAAACAGAGAGCTAGGTTGCTCTATTGCTGAGGCTGTCCTTGAACCTGCAATCCTCCTGTCTCAGCCTCCCAAGTACTGGGATTATAGGCATGCGCCACCACACCTTGCTAGAAAGCGTTTTTTTTTTTTTTTTTTTTTTTTTTCTTAAAGGACAAATTAGAATTAGCCAGAAGAGACATGGGCTTCCAAAGGGGTGGTTCACAGACCGGGAATCTATGAGCAAATGGTTTAAAGGTAAGAAAGTACAGCCTGTTCTAGGTACTGGCTCCAGGCCAGAGCAGAGATGAGCTGGAGGGCAGACAAGACCCCGGTCCCAAAGGGCTTGTGAGCCACTTGGACAGCCTAGACCTGTTCTGTGAGCACAGGGTGGCTCTGGAAGAGGTTCAGGATGAGGAGAGACACCATCAGCTTTTCTTTCTGGGAGGGTCCTCTTGCTGCAGAGTCGAGCGTGAGTTGGGAGTGGACTCAGGGCTAGAGGCAAGTGGCCGTTTGGGCTGTTGCAGTTACCCAGAGGAGGGATGATGTTGGCTTGAATTAGAGGGAGCTGCAGAGGCCCTGGGAAGGAGTGGGTGTGACTGGAAGTTTGGGAGGCTTGATCATGGATAGCTGGGGCTGAGAGAGGAGCCACTGTGGGCGATTCAGGGGAAAGGGGTCCATTTGCTAAGATGGGTCACACAGTAGAGGAAGAGGAGGCTTGTGGAAGAGATTATGATTTGTTCTGGACACATGGAGAGTCTAAGGTGTCTGTGGAGACATCTCGTAAGCGTCTGGATATGTGGGCCTGCAGCTGAAGAAGAGACAGTTGAGGACAGGATGTAGCTCAGTGGGAGAGTGCTTGCCCAGCATGTGTGAGGCCTGGGTTTGATTGCTAGCACTGCAAAAACAAACAAACAAAAACATTTGGAGGTGCGAGAGTGGGCAGTAGGAGGGGAGTAAGAAGCCTGGAACCAGTCCCTGAGAAACCCTGAAGTTGAGAAACAGACTGAAAAAGAGAAAGCTGCTAAAGAGAAGGGCAGTTAAAGATGGCCTGGCCAGAGAGGTAGGTGGGAAACCAGGAGGACATGCTGCTTAGAAGCCGAAGAAGTGTCCTTTGATAATAGCATCAAAAGCCGCCAAGAGATTGAGCGAGAGGAGGCCTGAGAGTTCCCAGGGGGCTTGGTGATGAGGTCATTGTTGACCTGGGGGAGTGGCTTCGGAGGAGTGTCTGGGGATGTAGTTGTGTTGCTGTGGTTTGAGGAAGGAGCACAATCAGGGAGGGGACATGGGCTGTCAGCAGCTCTTCCGAAGGTGTACCTATGCGGTGGGGAAGAAGGTGCATTAGTTGGATGAGCTGTCAGAAGTTGTTTACTGTTAGCCATGTGTGGTGGTGCACACCTGTAACCCCAGTACTTGGAAGGCTGAGAGAGGAGAATTGCAGGTTTGAGGACAGCCTTGACAACATAGTGAGACTCTCAGCAACCTAGCGAAACCCTGTTTTAAAACAAAAAATAAAATAGGGCTGGGGGTATGGCTCAGAGGTAGACCGCCCCTGGTTCAATCCCCAGTACCCCTCCCCCCCACAAGTTGTTCACTGTTCAGCCTTGGTAGTTGGTTGCAAGTAAAGGTCTGTGGAGAAGAGGAGGAGGGAGGGTAATCAATGGGGCATGTCTCTGAGAGGTGGGAGGAAAGGGCACATGGCCATTTCCCCATGTGGCTGTCCAGAGTTGTCCTGCAGGAACCTTTTCTGGGCCCATGGCCGTCAGTGCTGTGTCCTCTGCAAAGGCCCCCCGAGGTCTTTTGTAAACTGTATTGTCTGAGGGTGAAATTGTTCACGGTTTTAAAAAGCGGAGTCTGCCGCACGTGTCTTCTGTGTCCTTGCTCTGAATGCTGTTACCTGTGAGGGGCGCCCAGAGTGGAGCTGATCACGTGGCCCAGCTGAATGCATTTTCTGCACATCCCAGTGTTGATATGTGGCTTTTGGAGGACTGGGAATGGTCGCTTTGGGGATGATTCTGTTGTGGCTCAGAAAACAATACCCCAAGCCGGGTGTGGTGGTGCACGCCTATAATCCCAGTACCTGGGAGGCTGGTTTGAAGCTAGCCTCAGCAACTTAGGCCCTCAGCAACTTGGTGAGATTCTGTTTCAAAATAAAAAAATAAAATAGGTCTGGGGGTGTAGCCCAGAGGTAGAAGGCCCCTGGGTTCAATCCCCAGTACCACACACATACAAAAATACCCCAAAGTACGGCACTTTGACATGCTGAGTATTTTGAACAAAAGAAGCAGTCTCAGAACTGAGACATCTCAGACCCTCTCCCACTGGTCTCAGCCCTCTCTCCTGAAGCGCAGGGAGAGGCTTTCTCTGAAGTTCCCCTAACTACCCAAAAGCTGGGTCCTCCAGAAGATTCTCAGTTGTTGTGAATCACTTTGACAGACACTTCATCAGCTAGGGAGATTGATTCATAGCACAGGAAGGAGACTAGAGTTGACATCACCCAGAGCCCAAATGGACTTGTTCTCTGGGCTGGTTCATCTCCCCCAGAAATCATTCATTCTCCCTCTAAATTGCTCAACCCCAAAGAGGGCGTATATAAGCCTCTGATTCTTTGGGGTTAATGGTACTTGCTCTCCAGTGGTTGCCCCTTCCCTGTAGGTAATAAATTTGTATGCCTTTGGTCTTGTTAATCTGTCGGTTGTCAGTTCACTCATGGACCCTTCTGAGGGCTGAGAGAAATCTCCCTTTGCTTCTCCAATTATGAACTCTATGAGGGTAGGGCTCTTCCTCTTTGATCTTTTGTTTAGACGGTTGAATTGCTAAATGGGTTAGCATGAGAAAGGTTAGAAATATTTATTGTTCCTACTACTACACACACAGACTTAGATGTGTGTGTGTGTGTGTGTGTGTGTGTGTGTGTGTATTCCCGTAACTCAGATCAAAACCTCACTTGGCTCTTTCCTTGAGAGGGAGCCGTAAGTCCCTAATACTTGTTAAGGATCCTGTCTCTGGCAGTTTCTCTCTCAGAGACCTGTCTGTGTAAGGAGGGGAGCCTTGCTCTGGCAGCTGGTCACAAGCTTGTTTAAGATGGCAGGCTTGGTATTTAGCAGAAAGGTTAGGTGCAGACTGATGACCTTCCTCCAGGAGAAGGTTTGTAATTTTCATATAAAGCAGTGCAGAAAATAGGAAAATAGTTTGTGTAAGTTCTAGAGTCCCTCAGTAAGTGAAGCTTAGGATTTTTTTTTCTGGTGTTGGGGATTGCACCGGGGCCTTGCGCATGCTAGGCAGGTGCCTCTACCACTGAGCTACATCCCCAGCCCCAAGCCTTGGAATTCGAGCGCAGTGCCAGTGGAAAGGACCAAGCTGTTGGAAGCATAACCATTGAGCACGTTGAGTGCCGCCTTTTAATGCAGTTTTCTTGAAGGTGAAAGAACAAGGGAATGAAAGCCTAATGGATGGTAACCCTCATTTTCTTTCCCCACTCTTTAGCTTTCCCTAGGCACTCATGAATGGACTTTTTAAAGTGAGATGCTAAGTGGAGTCAGCATCTTGTAGAGAAATGGAGGGAGCGGCAGGGGGAGTCTCATCTTCCTGGAGCCCGCTGGTACAGTGGCAAGGGCTTCTGTCCGGCTCAGGCCACAACCATACTTTTGGGAGGGGAGGTGTTGGGGAATTGAACCCAGGGCCTCGTGCATGCTACACAAGTGCTTTGCCACTGAGCTACATCATCATCTGCAGCTACACTTTTTGTGTGTGTGTGTGGTACTGGGGATTGAACCCAGGGGCATTCTACCTCCGAGCTACACCCCCAGCCCTATTTTATTTTTATTTTGAAACAGGGCCTCACTAGGTTGATACAAGTCTCACTACTTGCTAAGGCTGTCCTCAAACCTGCGCTCCTTCTGTCTCAGCCTCCCAAGTACTGGAATTATAAGCGTGCGCCACCATGCCTGGCTCTAGCCACTTTTTAAGGTCAGCCTCTGCCCATTGCCATTTTATGGCGTCGCTGCAGTCTTGAGAAATATGGAGGTGGGAGGGCGGGCCCCTGACACCAGCTGATGACTGAAGGGGAGCTTTAACAGGCTGCTGCCCAGGAAGCTTCTGTGAGCCCAAGGCAGGCCTTCAGGAAATCCTGAAAATTAAGAGGGAGTGGGAGAAGATAGGGTACGAGCCAAATGGGGTTTTGGCCTGGAGAGTAATAGTGAAAATAAGTTCTTCATAGGCTGCTGCGGACTGAGATAAGTCCCTCCCCACTAGAACCACGCCTTGACACAGGAGCTTCGGCTCCCACCTGCTGCTCCCCCCTCTGTTGAAGGCGGGCTTCTGTGTACTTCTGAGCCCCAGGTCGTGCTGGTGGTAGGGGGAGGGATGAGGGGTCCTGGAAGGCTGGTCAGGGAAGCATTTTGAGTATGGATTTCTCCAAAAATGCTGATGGCTCTTCCGGGCCTGGGTACCCAGGACTCTCCACGTGTCATACCCTAAGTGCTTCTTTCCCTAGAGCACAGGTTCCTAAAGTGGGCGACCCTGCCCCCAGGATGCGCACACTGTCCCCAGGATGCACGGGAACAAAATGTAGATACATGCCTGAACCAAGAGGAAGGAGGCTGTGGGAGGAGCTTCCCCCTCCCTCTTAGAGCACTGTTGTTGTTTCCTGTTTATATCAGCATTGCCACCCTCTTGGGAAATGGTTCAGGAACTGAGGGAGGATGGGCGGTGGTTGAGATGGAGTCTGAGAGGGTCTGTCCTGCTCGGCCTCTGCTCTGGGCCCTTGGGATTGTAGAGGAAGGAGGAAGGAGGGAGTGCCTGGGAGTTGGGCTGAGATAGTCAAAACAGCAAGGAAGCAGCAAGGCAGCTCTGACTAGAGCGGGGGCCTCCCACGCCCCACCCATGGGGGGGAGGCAGGAGTGGGCATCAGTCTGGTCCTGTGGTCAGGGCTGCCAGGAGTAGAGGGCCAGGGGCGTGTGCCAGGCACGTGAGCTGGAAGTCGGAGTGGGTGCTCATACTCTCAGTGCAGTCTGGACACTTGGGTCCATGGTATATCGAATACAATTAGTTAGCTCATTAGTTTAACAAATCTTTGGGTACTTGCTGTGTACAAGTCACTGCCCAGTGCAGTGGTTTATAAGAAGTCCACGGCCCCTGACAGACCACCGTGCCCAACATATGTATGATGTTTTTACCATGTGCCCCAGTTTACGATACTTATTAGGACATGTATATGAACCGATTGTCCACTACAGAGCATAGGAGGAAAAGAAAATGAGGATAAGTAGCAAGTAGTTCTGACGTTTTCTCCAACCCCTCAGCAGATTGTGCTGTGTGCATCCCGCTTGGGAGAGCACTAGCACGGACTATTCCTTGAATAGGTAGCCTGCATGTTTCAGGCACATAGTGAAGAAACATTAGCTTGGGAGCATCATTGTCAAGTTGAAACTGCCTATGTGAAAAGAGGAATCCAGGCAGGCAAACGCTACGTCAAATAATTTATTAGTCCTTGAGCCCCACCAGGCCCACACCACTGTTCTTCCCCCACCCCACCCTCCTTAAGAGGGCGTCCAGGTTCCTGGGATGGGTGTTTGAGGTGCTCATCCTCCTGTCCTTGTGCTGTGGCAGGATCCTGAGGAAAGGTTGGTGCATCAGGACCTGTTGTTATTCATTCCTTTCCAGCTTTCTTAGACTTCTACCCGTGTTACATTTGCTGCCCTCAACAACATTGGAGCTAGGGAATCCTTTCCCCACCAGGAAGACCAGAAATAGAGGCCTGTGTTGTGTATGATGAGCGTCAGAGCCGGCCTGGGCCCTGCTTCCTGGACTGGCTGCTGCAGCCCCTGGAGAAAGTTTCCCTGGACCTCTGCCAGTCTTGCCATCCCCTGGCACAGCAAACCGATGGATGTGCTCAGCACCTCTGGGTTATGGTCCAGAACGTGCTGCTTTTCTTCTGGGCAGCAACTTGGGGTCCAGGTCCCTGCCTCCTTCCAGCCTACTGGGGAAGCTGCTGCTAGCACTCACCTTCCTGTGCTCAGGCAGAAACAGCTGCTTCCCCACGGGAGGCCTTTGCCCATGGGTGGGGAGGGGCCGGAAAGCCGTGGGCCTCCAAGTTCTTTTAGGTTTCTGTTCCTGTGGCCAGCTCTCTCGTGACATCCACACTTGGGGCCTGGGGTCAGGAGCTGGAGTGCTGGTGGACTTGCCCGCCCCCGGCTTTGCCCCTCCCCCTCACGGGGAGCCTTCCTTCCCACCTGTCGGGTCTTGCTCAGCTGTGGGAGAGTGGTGGTCTGTGTAGGTGTTGATCTCCTGCTCAGAGGGTGCCTCCAGGGTGGGTTCTGAAGATGCCTATTCAGTAGTCCTGGGAACTTGGAAGTTCCTGGCTTGCAGGCAGGTGAAACTAGGAAGTTAATCTTTCAGGCTTGTTCCTTCAGGGCTTTTACTTCATTTCTTTTTTGCAGTACTGGGGATTGAACCTAGAGGCATTCTACCTCCAAGCTATACCCCCAGCCCTATGTTTATTCTTTATTTTGAAACAGGGTCTCACTAAGTTGCAGAGAACCTCACTAAGTAGCTGAGGCTGGCCGCTAACCTGCGATCCTCCTGTCTCAGCCTCCCAAGTACTGGGATGACAAGCATGTCCGGCTACTTCATTTCTTAGTTGTTCATCCCAGTCACCCTGAAGTCTTGGTAATAACAGCGGTCAGTGTTCTTGTGAGAGTTCTTTCCTTTTTCTTCTTTGTGCCTTAGGATACCTGTCTTTACCCTCCCTACAGTGAGGGAGAGGAGTCAGGTTGGCAGGATGTGGTGCTGGGCTCATGGTTCATAAAAGGGATCTGAAAGGTGCAGAGAGACTCTTCCCATGGAGCTGGAACTGGAGCTACCCTCCCCTGCTTGGGGGACCCAGCAGCCTTTGTTAGTCTCCCTGACAACAAGAGAGATAAGTTAAAAATAACCTTGTCCAGGCCTTCTGTGCATGCAAATGAGTGCCCTCTTGCCTGCTGTGCTCCGGCTTAGTCCCTGTGGCTTCTGGATGCTCCTGGAGGGATCCATGGAAGCCTCGTGGGGGCCCAGGTGCTCACATTTTGAAGCCCTGAGGTTTAGGGGTCAGAGATAATCACTCAGCATTATTACTTGTAGCACTAGTACTTGCCTGTGGGGTGTGAATATTCATGTTTAAGAATGGGAAGTTGTTCTGAATGCCTGGCCTTCCTTTTGCGTAACTGGAGAGGGGCAATCCTAGAGGTGTCTTACAACCTCTGGGGCCATGGAATAGGACACAGCCTTGCTTGGAGTTTATCTCTCCAGGGTATCCCTATAGGCAAGGAGGACCTTATGGGTCCCTTTTGTAAGGAACCAAGGACACAGGCATTTGGGTCACTTGTCCAGAGCCACCTGGCCCTGCTGTGGCTTTCCCTACTGGCGAGTACATCTCTAAAGCTAGCTATCTGTTTTGTATCAGCAGTCCGAACTAGCTGAGGCCTTCTGTGTTAAGGTCTCTCTGGGAGCACAGGGGCTGGATCTCTCTTTATCACTCCTAGGATTAATTCCTCTCTTCCTCCCTCCATCTTTCTGTCTGTTAGCATTTTGCTGTGGGACAGGCTCAAGGAAATAATGAGAACAAGACATCAAGGTCCTGTCTTTGGGGAGCTTATGGTCATTTGGGGAGGCAGTTAAAAAAAATCCCCACTGTGGCCAGTGCCCAGAAGGAGATCCCAGGGTTAGGGGAACATGCGGCTAGGAGAACACAGGGACACAAAGTACCTAAATCTGGAATGCATAAACAACTACTACAGATCAATCCAATGAATGGCAGAAAGTGCAGTAGAAAAAACTGACCAGTAGTTTGACAGACATATCACAAAAGAAGATACGCAAAGGGAAATAGTGCTAGATTTCATGTGCTAGTCATTGGGGAAATTCAAATTTAGTTAGTTCAACTTAAAAATGTTACTTTTTGTATTTGTACACATGTTTAATAAAATCTTCGAAGATGTGGTGAAATACCACTTGACATTTCTAGTTTACTTTGTTCTGAATTTCTTACTAGAGAATAAAATGGGTTCCAGAATGCTTATATGAAAGAAAATTTAGTGGGTTGAACACATTGAAGTCAGAAAAACTGGGTTAATAGGGATTTCGGATCAGACATTTAACTTCCCAGAGCCCCTTTCTTATGTAAACAGGGCTCTTCCTGTCTCTTCCCTTCATCCTGCACTGAGGCTTACAAGTCTGAGGCCTGCTCTTCAAACCGGAAGTGCTCTCTACTCTATGAACACCAAGTTGTGTCGTTACTCTGATTCTATGTGATCTGGTTTTCCCTCCATCTCTTCTCACAACAACTCTTAGATCTGAGGAGGAGGCTGGTTCCTAGGATTTGGAGTAGCCTGTCTGTTGGAACTCATGAGAGTTTGTGGCTGGCATGTCCCCGTCCCCCTCCCAGGCTTGTTCGGACCCATCTTAGCCCATGCAGTGAGGTCACCATTTTGGACTGGCTTAGCTATGTACACAGTACATACTGAGTGGAAATTGTCTGCAAGCACACAAGCTTCCTTGGACCGGATGGGACCGAAAGGTGGACTTTGATGACCTTCTATTCTCCCTAAAATGTTTACCTTGCCACTCCCTAGACTTAGCTTGTGATTGACACACCCTGAATCTAGCTCATGATTGCCTTTTGCTAAAACTTAGCCTGTAACCCTAAACTTAACTCGTGACCCCCTTGCTGCTTGCTTTGTTTAAACCCTGAATAAAAGAAAGGTGCTGGCTGCAGGAGGTCAGGAGAATTGTCATCTATCTCCTCCCCGACCTCCCAAATATTAAATATAATTCTCTCCAGATTATATCATTTTCCAAATTATGTCATTTTCGTGCGAGAAGACTCTTGTCAGGAAGCTCCCCTAAACAGCGACCTTCCGTGGCCGGAACCACAGAACAATTTTCAGGAAGCTGCCTGGAGCAGGCCCTTCTGTGGCAGGACTACGGAGCAAGCAGCGTCCGCTAGCACCCGCGATACAGGCTGGGGGCAGTGTCAGTCCCTACAGGTGTTTCCTTCAAGGCTGGGGCCTGGATGACAGCTCTGATGTCTCAGGGTCTGCTTAGAGTCTGGTGGCAGGCAGAGGACAGAGGTGCACCAGTCCTGGCTCAAGCAGTGACTTGAGTGAGCTGGAGGGCGTGGCTTCCACACTGCAGCGGTCTTCTCACTGGGTGTTTTTGTGAAGTCCAGAAGTCATGCTCTGGACTTTGGGGCATGGTGGCATTAACCGACCCTGACGGCTTGGTCAGTGCCACTGGCCATCATGGCGACTCTGAGAGTCCACAGCGTGCGTGGCAGAGCAGAGGCTGCGCCCTGTGAGGCGCAGGTGTGGTGGAGGGGGTGTTCAGAGATGGATGGATCTTCCTGGGTGCCTGCAGCCTGACACCTATGGGGTAAGCCTGGGATACCTAGGCAAGGGCAGGCTCAGGGATGAACCCTCAGGAAATCTGTCACAAACCCCTTTTGCATTCTTTGGACGCATTCGTTTCTCTCCGTATCCCCCCACCCAGGGGATGAAGCAGATTGTGCGTGGTGTCGATGCGTGCATCTTTTCCAGGAGAGTGTAACCACCCCACACATGTCAGAACACTGTCAGGACTGCTGTGCGTCCCATCTGTTCTGTTATTTGACTGTGCCAGGCCCTGTTTGGGGTCTTTTCATACAGATCGCCCATGTTGGACACATACTCCTCAATAGTCTACTCAGCATTTTTGACCTCTTCCTCTTCTGTGTTTCTGCCATATAGGAGTCGGAGTCGGAAGTAAAGGTAGATGGAGAGACTGCATCGGACAGCGAGAGCCGAGCGGAACCGGCTCCCTTGCCAGCATCTGTAGACGATACCCCGGAGGTCCTCAACAGGGCCCTTTCCAACCTGTCTTCAAGGTAACCTGGTTCATTGACACAGGTGCTGGTGGGGGGCCTTGTACTGTGTCCAAGAGCCATGGAAAACGGGGCTTAGGGTTTCTGGCTCAGTTTCCCTCTTCCATATACATCCACAGTGGACAATTCCTTAGGCTCTCCAGGAAGAACTTGGAGGCATCTCAACTTAGGCGATTCCTGGGGTAAAACTTTGTCTTGAGAAGCTTGTCCTTCTAACACCAGCTCTGTGGGTAGATGAGAAACACAAAGCGTAAGACCCCAAGGCATTTATCTAAAAGTGTTCCTGTGTGTGCCTCCCCGCTGGTCCTTTGAGAGGCTGTGTTATACAGTGGGTGCGGCATGGAGTCTGGAGCCAGACCTGTGGGCTCAAAATCTAGCCTCACCATTCCTAGCTGTGTGGCTTATGCCTCTGTCTCCTCAGTAAAATATGTACAAACAATATGTGTCAATTTAAAAAATACCATTTGAATTAAATCTCTTTAAAATAAGTATTTTAAAGTAGTTGTGTTGAGGATCGAATAAGTTAATAATATATGTAAAGCCCTTGTAACAGTGCCTCGTGCATATTTGTGATAGGTGTTATTGTCTTTGCCCAATATTATGATTATAATCGCTGTGGTGATGCAGGGGAGTACAGTGTGGAATTTTGGAGGAAAAATGCTCATAGTCTCTTCTTCAGACAGAGACGGCCTGGAAGTCATCCAAAGCAATACCAAAGCAGAGGACACGACATCTCCCTGGCTTAATTTTTTGTTTCTTTGTTTTCCCCTGATCCTTGAGACCTCAGCTGGGTTTGCCTTCTGTAGGCCATGGAGCGCCTGCCAAGTTTGGTGGTAGGTGAGGCACCGGTCTGGTGGCCCTGCTCCCACCAGCATGGGGCAGTGTCCGACAAGTGGAGGAGGTGCTCTGGAAAGGACTGAGCGTGGGGCCCCCAGATGCAGACAGAGCCATCTCCCTTGGGTTTGTGCTTCAGTGCTTCTAACTGGTATTTTCTCCTCCAACTCTGGCCCCTAGATGGAAGAACTGGTGGGTGAGAGGCATCCTGACGTTGGCCATGATTGCGTTTTTCTTCATCATCATTTACCTGGGACCAATGGTTTTAATGATGATTGTAAGTGCCGTTTGCATGCCATGTTAGTTTGCCCTCAGCTTTTCTACAGGATTGGTTGTCTTTAGTACCAGGTGTTGAGTTGGTTCTGGGGATCGGTGGAGCTCCACACTCCTCAGAACACTTCTGCCTTAGACCGTCTGTGACCTCATCTTCCAGTAGACAGCTGGAGGGTCACTGGCATAGGCCAGTTGATTGTGGTTAAAGATTTCTCTTCAGCCAGGTGTGGTCATGCACACCTGTAATCCTGGTACTTAGGAGGCTGAGACAGGTGGATTGCAGATTTGAGACTAGCCTCAGCATCTTAGCGAGGCCCTCAGCAACTTTTTTTTGGGAGGGGCGGTACTGGGGATTGAACCCAGGGACGTTCTACCTCCGAGCTACACCCCCGGCCCTATTTTTTTATATTTTATTTTGAAACCGGGTCTCACGAAGTTGCGGAGGGCCTCACTAAGTAGCTGAGGCTGGCTGCGAGACTGGATCCTCCGGTCTCCGCCGCCCAAGTCTGGGATTACAAGCGTGTGCCACCACGCCCGGCAGCCCTCAGCAACTTAATGAGACCCTGTTTCAAAAATAAAATAGGGTTGGGGGTGTGGCTCAGAGATAGAATACGCTGGGTTCCATCCCCAGTACACTCCCCTACACAATGTCTCTTCATTTTTATAATTGAATTTATTTCAGATGTTGGATTAAACTGCGACCCTGGCTGTGTCTTTGGGTGAACCCTGGTTTTGTTTCTTGTTTCTGGGTCCTCACTTGTGGGCGTAGAGCTTTCCTTAAGAAGTCGTAGTCCACAGAGCTGCTCTCAGTCTTCCTGCTGTCCTGAACAGGGCAGACGACAGCTGGCTGCTGAGCCAACCAGTTGGGGCTTTTCAAGTATTTGTATCCTAAGTCACAAGGGAAGGATTGCTTGAGTCCTGGGAAGTTCTAGAATGAAAAGTTAACCAGAGCATCAAGACTGTATTTATTTATTTACTGATTTATTTATTGGTACTGGGGAGTGAACCCCAGGGCATTTTACCTCCAAGCTACACCTCCAACCCTTTTTATTTTTTATTTTGAAAGAGTCTTGCTAAATTACTGAGGGTCTCACTAAGTTGCTGAGGCTGGCCTTGAACCTGTGGTTCTCCTCTCAGTTTCCCAAGTACTGGGATTACAGGCATATGCCACCACACCTGGCAATATGAGGAATTGGATCTATATCCTGTGACGTAAAGGACTGCATTGCCATGTGGGATGATATAAAAGAGAAAGGAGGAGGAAAGCAAAATCATCCTAGGACTGGAGATTTTCTTGAATAGAATGGTTTTTCTTGAGGGCCTGAGAACTGTTGGTTTCTGTTGCTGAAGATAAGAAGAGTGCTGCAATTCTTTCTGTGCCTTGCAGGTGATGTGTGTTCAGATTAAGTGTTTCCATGAGATAATCACTATTGGCTACAATGTGTACCACTCCTATGACCTGCCATGGTTCAGGACCCTCAGCTGGTAAGTGCTCTGGCCCCACGGGGCCCCTTCCTCACGTGGATGACGTGCTTTGTGGCATGTATTTGCAGTGATGGTGGGAGGAGGTGGCATGACCGCCGTGGACTTGAACAGCACCTTCAGGCCTTTCATAGGCTGGACTTTGTGGCATCTTCAGTAGCTACTGGAAGTCTGGAATCTTCCTCAAAAGACACCAGATGGGCTGTGTCTCTGACTGGGCTTGCCTTGGTATTTTGATTACCTGGACTTCTAGGGCAGGAGCGGTATTTGCCCCCTCCCCCTTTCTAGATCAGTGTATTTTTCATGTTGCAGTATCCCAGAATTCCACTAGAGTCACCTGGGGTTGTTAGGTTCCGGTGCTGGTGTTGCTTTTTCTAGAACTTGGTGTCCTCATCACTACGGATGGTTGAGACTTCCTTAGTCATTTTCACGCTGGTGTTGGAGCCCTAGTTCCTTGGAGGTGCCCGAGGTGCTGGTGTGGGCAGGATGAGACTGAAAGCACAGGATCTGGGTTCCTCCCGAGAAACTCCACTTTGTCCTTCTCTTAGAAAAGGGCTTGGCTGCGAGAAAGCAAAAATGAAATGAAGAACTGTCGTGCAGGTGCTGTCTGAGACCCCTTCCTCACCTGCAACTCTGCTTGGTTGCCCACACCGTTCTCAGGTGTTGACACTGGAGCAGAGTACTACGTAGTGCTCAGAGTGTGGGCAATGTGGACTCTTCCACCCCACTGTGCTGGGACACAGGGATTGATTTGTGACTTAGTGAGCTGGGCATCAGTGTTTTGTGCCTCAGCAACTTGGTCATGGCTGAGGGAGCTGGTGTGCTCAGAGCTAGGCTGAATACATCCTCCTGTGTTGTCTCTCTGTCACCCAGCAGCACAGGCTGCCTCCCAGCCTCCAGATGGACCTGTGATTGTCCCTTGGGTTAAGAAGTAGGTCCATCTTGCTGCTGTGCTATAGCTGGACAGCTGTGTTTTTAATTTTGTTAGCATACTCAGGAGGCCTGACCCCTAGCTTTGGTCACTTTTCAAAAGAAGATTTTTCCATATAACAGAAAATAAACCCAAGCCAGGTGTGGTGGTGCAGGCTTGTAATCCCAGACCTTGGGAGGCTGAGACAGGAGGATCACAGGTTCGAGGACAGCCTCAGCAAGTAGCAAGACTCTCAGCAACTTAGTGAGACCTTGTTTCAAAATAAAAACAAGATGATCGGATTTTTTTAGTACTGGTGATTGAACCCAGGACCCTGTGCATGCTAGGCAAGCATTCTGCCACTGAGCTACAACCCCAGAACGTAGATCAACTTCTGATCTATGGTGTCTGCAGAGAGCAGGGACCCAGGATCTGCTCTTCCCTCTGCCGCTGTCTTGGGGTCTGGAGGCGGGTGGGCTTCTGTCCTCTCCTCAGGGCTGCCTGGTGGCTGCGCTGCAGAGGAGAGGCTGCGTGTGCTCCCGCGCGGCACTGCCCTGTCTTCATTTCCAGGTACTTTCTACTGTGTGTAAACTATTTCTTCTATGGTGAGACAGTGACCGATTACTTCTTCACCCTGGTCCAGAGAGAGGAGCCTTTGCGGATTCTTAGTAAATACCACCGGTTCATTTCCTTTACTCTCTATCTAACAGGTATGCATTGAGCGCGTTAGCGGTTCTTGTGTGTGTATTGTTTTCGTCTGTCTGTGGAGTAGGAGATGGGGAATTCTTGTTTAAAGTTTTGTGATGTTAGCCGGGCATGGTGGCGCACACTTGTAATCCCAGTACTTGGGAGGCTGAGAGAGGAGGATTGCAGGTTCCCGGCCAGCCTCAGTTACTTAGGCCCTCTGCAACTTAGTGAGACCCTGTTTCAAAATAAAGAATAAAATATAGGGCTGGGGGTGTAGCTTGGAGGTAGAATGCCCCTGGGTTCAATCCCCAGTACCGCAAAAAAAATAAATAAATAAAAAAAAGGATTGGAGGTAAAGTGTCCCTGGGCTCAATCCCCAGTACCAAATAAATAAATAAATAAAGTTTTGTGATGTTAACTCTGACTGTGCTGGGAGTGAGCTGAGGGCTCTGTCTTGCATTGAGCTGTAGCAGCTCTTAACTAAGAGAAATGGAGACCCACAAACGGGGGTGTGCAGTTGTAGAGATGGCCATGGCAGTCTGTGCCACTTGTCCTTGAGTTCCAGCCTCCCCAGGACAGTGGAGCGTGGTCTTTTCTTGGCAAAGATTCTGCAGTTGACTGAAACAAAACTCATCCAGGCACCGACCATCTTTTAGGGAAGCCATCGTAGGAGCAGGTTTGAGAGACATTGCAGTTGGAGGAAATGGACTGCATCCTCAGGGGGCAAGGAACTTGAGTTTTTTCTTTTCTTTTTGCTGTGGCACTAGAGATTGAATCCGGGGCCACATGCATGCTAGGCAATGCTCTACCACTGAGCTACATCCCTAGCTCTGTCTGTCTTTCTGTACTAGGGATTGAACCCAGGGGCATTCTACCTCTGAGCTGCACCCCTAGCCCTTTAAAAATTTTTTTTTTTTAATTTTGAAATGGTCTCACAAAGTTTCTGAGGGTCTCACTAAGTTTGCTGAGGCTGGCCTCAAACCTGCAATCCTCCTGTCTCAGCCTCCCAAGTACTGGGATTACAGTCGTGTGCCACCATGCCCGGCCCTTTTTATTTTTATTTTGCTACAGATCTCCCTATGTTGCTGAGGCTGGCCTTGAACTTGCGATCCTCCTGCCTCAGTCTTCTGAGTAGCTGGGATTACAGATGTGTTCCACCATGCCCAGGAGAACTGAGTCTCACTTCATGTAATCTAGAGCTAAAACGGCAGGGTTATTGTGATAGTTTTTCCTTCTGACTGATTTTCAGAATAACTAGTTTTTCTGCTCTGGGGTTTGAAATTATGTACTGGTTAACTGCTGAAAAGAAATCAAAGGACTACTTAACACAGCTAAATGAAATGACTAGGAGAAAGAACTGCAGAGTGTGATTTGTTTTATTCATGCTCCGCCTCTCTCCTCAAACTAGGATTCTGCATGTTTGTACTGAGTCTGGTCAAGAAACATTATCGACTGCAGTTCTACATGGTAAGGGATACGTGAGCGTGCGCACGTGTGTGTGTGTGTGTGTGTGTGTGTGTGTGTGTGTGTGTGTGTGTGTGTAGAGAGAGAGAGGCCTTTCATGCCTTCTGTGACAAGTCAAAACTCTGGGATGTGGTCGGTTCTCTGTACATCTGGAACCTAGAACAGGCAGGAAGAATGCAGCTCCACATCCACCTAGACCTAGTCCCTGTTACTTAACTTGCTGTTATGTAACTGCCCTGAGCAGTCTCTCCACCAGGCAGGCTCCAGGTATGGCCGAGGCTAAGCTTCTGACAGTGCCCACAGATAGCCTATCTGATTCACCTCTAGGTGCTGGTCATTCCCTGCCTCTACCTGAAAACATCTCTCTGGGTGTCTCAAGAGCTAATAAATACTAAGAAAATGAAAAGTCCCCAGGCCTCAGGGCACAGGACTCACTCACTGTTGGGCCCTCCAGCTTCTGTTTGATGGGACTCTTACTTGGGGAGTGGGGTGGGGGTGGGACGACAGAGTCTTGCTCCCAGAGGCCTGCTCTGTAGCTTTTCACCTCCAATAAGTCAGGGACAAAAGCAGGTCTTTTTCCCATTTCTCATCAGTGTTCTATTCCTGTTCTCTGAGGTTACTCCAAGGTAAACTCGATAGGTAGAATTTATTTTTCTTCTTTTGCAGTTCGGCTGGACCCACGTAACGTTACTGATTGTCGTAACCCAGTCTCATCTCGTTATCCACAACCTGTTTGAAGGAATGATCTGGTGAGCGACGGCAGTGGGAGGTTTCCCTTTATCTTGTGGGTGTTTCGTGTACAGGTGCCTTACCTGCCAGGCCGGGGATTCTCACCTTGAATTCACCCAAATCCCCTGCACAGGCCAGTTAAACACAGGTGGCTCACTCAGTGTATCTCGGAGGGGCCTGAGAAACTGAATTTCTAGTACATTCCCAGCTGATGTTGATGGTCAGGACCCAAAATCTGAGAATCTCTGTTCTAGACTCACAGGTACAGGGATATTTAAAAAATCAAGAAGCCGGGCGTGGTGGTTGGTGGTGCACGCTTGTGATCCCAGTACTTTGGAGGCTGAGATAAGAGGATCACAGGTTTGCAGCCAGCCTCAGCTACCTACTGAGGTCCTCCGCAACTTAGTGAGACTTTGTTTCAAAATAAAGAATAAAAAATAGAACTGGGGGTGGAGCTCAGAGGCAGAATGTCCCTGGGTTCAATTCCCATTACTGCAAAAAAAAAAAGAAAAAAAAATCAAAATGCAACTGTATGGCACCACATTTGAAAACCCAGAGGAAATACTCATGATTTCCTAGCAAATTGTAAACTATTAACAGTCACAAAGAACAAACTTGAATAGATCAGTAACTATAGAAGAGCTTTGAAAAATGTGTAAATTCAACAGGACGAAGTGGGTTAGGAGCTGAGTGTTACTAACCCTCATGCCAAGGCTGATGAGGTAGAAACAGAATGGGAGACTGGCTTCCTTTATGGTTGTAGATGAACCATTTTAGACAAAGCAGTAGCAAATAGAATCTGGCAGTGCATCAAAAGAACAGTATGCTGTCACTGAGTAGGTTTTATTTTAGAGACCCAGTGGTTTCAACAGGAAGTCTGTCAGCAGTGATAGAAATCAGCAGACTGACTGAAGAAGCCAGATGATCTTAGTGGAAAGGTAAAGGCACGGCCTGGTGTGGTTGGAGAGAGGCACTCAGTGTGCTGGTGACACCCCAGACCACCTCTCTCCCCCAGACACCAGAGTTATGATGTACTAACACCCACCTCCTGAGGAGTCAGTAAATATAGCTAAGGAGATTGGCTCATGTACCAGTTAGCCCTAGGCATTATTACATTTACCACAATTATAATGGCCTGGGAGGCACCAACCCCTTCCTTTTCTGTGTTTTTGTTAGGTATTTCTTATCTGTTTTTTTCTGTTTGTTCTTTGGTTTATTGTTTGTTTTTTGTACTGGGGATGAACCCAGGGGCATTCTACCTCCAAGTTATACCCCAGCCCTTTTTAAAAATTTGAAACAGGGTCTCACTAAGTTGCTGAGGGTCTTGCTAAGTTGCTGAGGCTGGCCTTGAACCTGCAATCCTACTATCTTGGCCTCCCAAGTACTGGGATTACAGGCATGCACCACCACGCCCAGCTTAGGTATTTCTTAAAAGTGGCACATGCTAAGCCCTCACATTTAGGGCTAAGCATGTCACTTGATTCTGTAATGACTAATATTAAAGTCTCTAATGAAGAACTTATTCATGGATATAGAGCAGAGACTGTTCTAGAAGCCTTGGTGAAGTAAGTAATGTGGAGGTTGGGAGGTGAGTGGAATGCAGAGGGTACAGAGCCTATAAATCTCACCCTCAACCAGGAAGTCAGGAATCCTGCCTGTAGGTGTCGGTCCGGGAAATCAGGATTTAGGTATATCGTGTTAAACTATAGTAGAAAAACTTTAAAAAGTGCCAGAGGGTGGAGAGTGAGGAGAGGACAAAGATGGTGCAAGTATAAAATCCACCCCTCGTCATGGAGGGGCTACGCCTCACAGGAGGGGGCGGAGAAGAAATGAGCGCTGCATGTTGGGGCCTTGCTTCCATTGTCATCCTAGGGAAAGGCAGGGCGCTCTAGTGCTAGCAATAAGCAATGGAAAAGTTATCAGATAGATATAAAATAGAGCCAGGCATGGTGACACACGCCTGTAATCCCAGTACTTGGAAGGCTGAGACAAGAGGATTGCAGGTTCAAGGCCAGCTTTAGCAACTTAGTGAGACCCTGTTTCAATAAAAAAGGGAAGGCCTAGGGGTGTAGCTCAGATGTAGAACATCCCTGGGTTCAATTTTCAGTACAAAAAAAAATAGATATAGAATATATTCTTTAGAAATACACAGGCAACTGTACAACAGAAATGAGTAGAAGTGGTTATTTTGGGGAACTGAAATAGGGATGAGGGAAGAAGGAAACTTTTCCTTTTGTAGTTTGATTTGTATTATCATGTGCATACATTACTTTATAATGAGAAAAGAGCACATGACGTTTATAGAATGCCGCCTTCATGTATTCAGAAGTCGTTCAGTAAATACCTTAGTGCCTTCTATGTAGCAGGTGTTAAGTATGGCTTTCTTGGTATTTTCTTTCTTTTTAACTTAGATTTTAATGGGTTACAAGTGCACTCTGGGCTACTTTGGTACTGGAACTTATGGAAGGCATTGTTTGGTGGACTTCTGAGGTTCTGTCATCTCTGTAGAGTTGATCCTCACTTTGGTTTACTTCCTAGGTTCATTGTTCCCATTTCTTGTGTGATCTGTAATGACATCATGGCCTATATGTTTGGCTTTTTCTTTGGTCGGACACCCCTCATCAAGGTAAGTGGATCGCCCTAATGTGAGATACCCTTGTGAGGGGAGTGTGGCGCTCCTGTGTGAGTGGGTCAGCATGGTGTGCAGTGTGGCCATGCTGTCATGTCACCCTGGGGACAGACTGGTAGTAGATTAATGATATAAGAAAAGCCAAATGAAAACAATGACAACTACTCATTTAAAAAATGTCTCGGGGCTGGGGATGTAGCTTAGTGGTAGAGTGCTTGCCTATCATGCGCAAAGCCCTGAGTTCAATCCCCAGTACCGCAAAAACCCAAACCAAAAATATCTAATAAAATACTTTTACAGACTATATAAGCACACTCTTGGGGCTTTAATCTGAATTTGAGTGTTGTTATCAAATTAGTGTATAGTTTTATAATAAAAATACTTGGCCGGACGTGGTAGCATATGCTTGTAATCCCAGTACTTTGGAGGCTGAGACTGAGGATCCGGGTTCATGGCCAGCCTCAGCTACTTAGTGAGGCCCTCCACAACTTAGTGAGACCCTGTTTCAAAATAAAAAAGAATAAAAAATAGGGCTTGGGGTGTAGCCTGGAGGTAGAATGCCCCTGGGTTCAATCCCTGGTACCACACAAAAAAATTTTTTTTGAATGACCAGTTGAAACAAAGGAAACTGAAGGGTATAAGATAGGAACAAGGAAACCACGTGTGGGGAATTTTAGAAGATGATATGGTTAACAGAATAGGGGTTCTTTGGGTAGAAATATTTTTCACAGTAATTATTGTTTCCAAAGCCAGCGTTACTGAAACACCCTTTGCTAAAAACATGCTCTCTGTCCACAGCTCTCTCCGAAGAAGACCTGGGAAGGCTTCATTGGGGGCTTCTTTGCTACCGTGGTGTTCGGCCTTCTGGTAGGTGATGGGGAGTGGACAGAGGCCTCACACCATGTTTCAAGGCCGGTGTGGGGCTAGAGAGTATGTCTCATAAGACCAGGAACTCTACTCTGCCGCAGCGTGACCTTGTCCCAGAGAGGGGCGCCAGCATGGCGCACTAACTGGCACAGCAGCGCTGGCTGTCCTTTACCCACCAGTTTTCAAGCAGGGGCTTGGTGGTTGAGGGGCAAGGGCTGTGTGCACCTGTGTGCCCTTTCATCCCTAGCATGGTGACACTCAGCAGGCAGTATTCTTGTCCAGGCATTCAGTATTTCAGGATCGGGGTGAGTGGCACCCCAGAGTAAGACTGAGGGGAGATATGCTACTCCAGCCCAGACGTTCTCCCGCCTGGACCTGCCCAAAGGTGGATGACCTTCAGCCCTTACAGTGCACCATTCCCTGCTCTGATCCTATGTCCGTCTCCCCTCCTTCTACAGTGTGGTCTGGCTGGCCTTAGGCCGACTCCCCTGGCTTCATTCTGTCTAGCCTTCTTCCTCCTGCCGGCTGCCTCTCTGTACCGCACCTGTGACCCCCTCTAGTTATCACTGAGATTAGAGAGCCTGAGCAAATGTCTTATAGTTCTTTGTCCAGATTCTTTCAGCCTTCTTGGGCTCTTTCAGAGCCTGTGTGTTTGGGCATTATGTGTAAGACCCAGGAAGCCATGAACCGCTTTTATTTACAAAATTCAGGTAAAATCCACATGTGGTAGATCATGAACCTTTGACTTAGCATGTGGCTTGCAGCGAGCAGGGTGGTAGGCACTGTGAGGAGCACGTCCAAGCCAGATGTCAGCCCTGCAGGCCGGCTGGCTGCAACTTGTCTCCTCGCCTTCCTCTCTGCTCTTCATTCTCAGCTGTCCTACGTGATGTCCGGGTACAGATGCTTCGTCTGCCCCGTGGAGTACAACAACGACACCAACAGCTTCACTGTGGACTGCGAGCCCTCGGACCTGTTCCGCCTGCAAGAGTACAACATTCCTGGGGTGATCCAGTCAGTCATTGGCTGGGTATGTGCCACTCAGGTGGGGCCAGCAGTTGGGCTAGTGACTGCAAAGAGGAGGCCCTCCATCGTCACCTGCATCCCAGCCTCTAGCTTCCTCCCTCCAAAGCTGTCAGCCCCAGGATGGAGGAGGATTGTTGGAGCCAGGGCAGGGTGAGGGCCGGAGGAGGTCTTTGCTCCCACTGCGCATCACTGAGGAGTGGTTCTCAGATGTGTTTTGCGGATCCCTGACCTGCTAGCGGGGTCTGTCAGGTCCCAGCGAGTTTTGCAATACCACTTTGACTTTCTGTGCCTCTTTCACGCTGCTGACATTTGCTGCGATGGTGCAGCTGCTGCGGCAGTGAGTCACACTGCTGGCGCCTGGGCAGGAGTTTGGGTAGTGTTTTGGGTAGGAATTTGGTAGTTTTGTAAACATCAAGGTATCTTTTCTTAGTCATTTATTATTTTTAACTACAATATACTTGTATTTTCCTTTTAACTCATGGATAAATTGTTCTTTTATTTTCTGGGGAAAAAATTGGCTTTCAAGTGAAAATTTGAATTTTGGAAAGCATGTACCTGCCAGCATGAGCTTGCCAGCTTTCTAGTACTTACAGGCCTTTCTGATGAGATCCGTGGTGATTTTAGCAGGTGATATTTTGACATTGTATAATGAAATGTGTCTACATTTGAATTTTTATAACTTAGTGAACCAGTATTTTCTTTTTTTTTTTTTGGTACTGGAAGTTGAACCCAGAGGCACTTTACCTCCAAGTTACGCCCCCAGCTCTATTTTATATTTTATTTTGAAAGAGGGTCTCACAAAGTTGCTGAGGCTGGCCTTAAACCTGTGATCCTCTTGTCTCAGTACTTGCCTCCCAAGTACTGCGATTGCAGTCGTGTACCACCACGCCTGGCTGAACCAGTATTTTCTTTTTTGTGGTACCGGGGATTGAACCCAGGGGCATTCTACCTCTGGGCTACATCCCCAGCCCTATTTTTTATTCTTTATTTTGAAACAGGGTCTCACTAAGTTGCAGAGGGCCTCACTAAGTAGCTGAGGCCGGCCGTGAACCCGGATCCTCGGTCTCAGCCTCCCAAGTACTGGGATTGAAGTCATGTGCCCCCACGTCCGGCTGAACCAGTATTTTCTAAGTGGTGAATGCATGGTGCTCCACAGTTGTGCCTGGGTAGAAGATCCATTCAAAGTGTGCGATGGGTCAGTGGACTTCAGTGGGTGAGAGCACAGAAAGCTCATTAGTAGGATGACCCACAGACTCCACATCGCACCTTTTAAGAAACAACCACCTGTCAAATCCTGGTGTAGTATCAAAGAAGAATACCCACCACTATTTGAGATGATTATTAAAAAATACTCCTCATCTTTTAACTATGTACCTGTGTAAGGCTTGATTTTTTTCATGTACTTCTCACAAAACAACATATTTCAACAGGTTGAATGCAGAATGTCTTCCATTAAGCTAGTGTTAGAGATTTACATGAATGGAAAAAAAAATCTCCTGATTTAAAAAACATATGTAGTTAACTTTCATCAAGAGTTACTTCTGCAAGCCAGGCGTGGTGGGTGACACTTGAAATCCCAGTACTTGGGAGGCTGAGACAGGAGGATTGCAGCTTTGTGGCCAGCCTCAGCTACTTATTGAGGCCTTCTGCAACTTAGTGAGACCCTGTTTCAAAATAAAGAATAAAAAATAAAATAGGACTGGGGGTGGAGCTCAGAGGTAGAATGCCCCTGGGTTCAATCCCCAGTACCTCAAAAAATAAAAAAACAGTTATTTCTGTTAACATGTAATAAGGCTGAACTTACACACATCTTGACTTTTACTCCATTTATTCTTTCCAGAAAACAGTCCGGATGTACCCCTTCCAGATTCACAGCATTGCCCTCTCCACCTTCGCCTCACTCATCGGCCCTTTTGGAGGGTTCTTTGCAAGTGGATTCAAACGAGCCTTTAAAATCAAAGTAGGAAAACCTCTCTTCTCTCATCTCACTCCCTCCTTGCGCATCTTTGCCTTTCTGCCCCCAGTTCCAGCAGCCATCCCATTTCACAGTACCAGGCCATGCACCCTGGTGATTAATGTGTGGTCTTGACCCACAGGCTGAATTTACATAGGTTAAACAAAAGCACATTGTTTCCAAGAAAATCCAATAGTTGTTTTTCAGTTTATTTGTTAACATTTCTTTTTTCAGAAGAACACTTTGTAATTTATTACGATTATGTCCTATTACAACCTTGGCGTGTGATTCAGTCCTTCTATCTCTTGCCCTTAGCTTCCCGGCACAGTAGCTGGACATTGGGTGGGACCGTTAGGCTGGGATTTGGCTGTTGACTGAGCCAAGGCTTGCCCATCCTTCCTCTGCCTCTAACAGGACTTTGCCAATACCATTCCCGGCCACGGAGGCATCATGGATCGCTTCGACTGCCAGTACCTGATGGCCACCTTTGTCAACGTGTACATCGCCAGTTTTATCAGGTATAGTGCCTTTGCATCTGAACCAGGTTGGTGGCTTTGTAAGTATGGTGCGGTTCTAGAATTTTGGTCGCATGTAAGTTCCAGTGAAAAGCATGTCCAGTACGAATGCGGTGTTCAGGTGAGACTGCTCACGGGCTCTCGGAGGCCCTTCTGCACTCACGGGAAGAGCATCCGGCATCAGAGCAGCACATGGGTCGTCAGCCCCTAGCAGGGCCGAGCCCGCTCAGGGCTGTTTCTTCATGTTCTGTTGCAGGGGCCCGAACCCGAGCAAACTGATTCAGCAGTTCCTGACCTTGCGGCCAGATCAGCAGCTCCACATCTTCAACACGCTCAAGTCTCACCTGACCGACAAGGGGGTTCTGACAGCCAGCACAGAGAACGAGTAGGGGCCACCCAGGGCCGGGGGAGCAGGAGCAGGACTGAGAGGGGCCGGCCTCCAAGGCAAGCCCAGCTGCTGTGACTTAGACAATGACAAGCTTCAACTCACTGTCTTTTTTTTTTTTGGTAGAGTGTTTTTTATTTGTGGGTTTAAAAAAACTCTGTATATACTGTCTGTGTTTATGATTGGGTTATGAGTAAATGATAGCTCTGAGTTGCAAAGAAGTCACGGGGGTAAAACCATTTGGGTGTTTTAAACAAGCAAAAGTATTGAGCAACCTGGACAACCGTTGTCCAGCTCAGGATGTCTGCTTGGTGGTTCTAAGCCCCCATCCGTCGAACTTTCCGCGCCCAGTCAGAGAGTTGGCATTCATCTGTGTGCAGCCTGTGTTGGGGTGCATGGCCCGGGCACCTTTGCTGCACATGACAGCTTTCCCCGCAGTCCCTGCCTGGGAGCTATGGAGGGTCGCCTTCTGTAGGCTGAAGGGACAGAGGCTTATTGATCAGATGAGCGTTCTACCCACACTGAAATCTGCAGAAGGTAAATTAGCTCTGCTTATAGCATGGTTTCACCTCACTTCATCATAGACTGGGAGGAGGTTTGGTTTTTATCTTTTCTCAGAAAGCACGAAATATTAATTTATAATAGTCTGGAGCAAAACACACTGTACTCTTTCAAGTGTATGTAGTGGAATGCACTGTAACCTCGCCTGCTCCCAGGATTTAGGCTCCAGCGCCCCCTGGAGGGCAGTCCTGCGAACTGCGTCTTTTCAGGGATGAGGCCGTTCGCACTTGTGCTGTATGTAGACTTGCTGCTGAGTCCTTCCTGGGCCTTCCTTCCCCAAGGCAGGGAGCAGAGGGCTTGATTCACGCTCCCTTTGCTGAACATCCATGTAGCTGCTGTGTTGTGTATATATTCCTCTTGAAGTGCGTGTGTGTCTGTTCGAAAAGTCCCTTATTTCTTACAATGATTTCAATTATATGATGACTTGTTCACTGAAACCAGGAAGTCCTGCTTAATTGTGGCAGTCCTAACCTAGGAGAGGCTTGGCTGTTCAGAAGGGTAAATGTAGACTTTTATGTAATGTGACAGTTTAAATGTCGTGTGTTTCACTGGGGGACCTGTTGTTTGTGTGACTGTGATTTATTTTCCCTCCCTGATCAAGGGTGAGGTTGACTTTGGGAAGACAGAGTCACTCTTTGTCGGGCCAACAAGCCGTCAGGCACGGGGGCGGGGAGCCGGTGCCCGTTAACTGCCACCACCTGTGGCGTGGCTTTTTCATTGCCAGTGGGAGCGGAGCGACTCGCTTCAGCAGCTAGATTTGGCTTGAGTAGAGGAGAGAGCTCTGAAGAGGGAGGAAGTCAAGGCAGTGAAGCCAGTGGGGTTTTTAAACAAATGCAAGCGCGGGAGGAGCTGGAAGACGGTGTTGCCCCGCTCAGGATGCCTGCTTGGGCCAGCCCTGGTTTGTGTTTTGTCTTTACATTGGCCTTAGCGCCTCCCTCGAATCCACGGTCAGCCCCGCTTGTCGAAGCATCTGCAGAGGACGGAGCCCTCGCGGTGTGTCAGCTCCCACGCCACTGCCGGCCCCCACATGGGCTTCCTAGGAACTCTTTCTTCATTTCAGCGTCAGGCCTGGGCTGTGTGGAGGTTTCTGTTCTGGTGGTGTGACCCCGGGCAGAAACCCCACTCTCAGGTCATCGTAGTCCTCCTCTTCTTCTCCTCCTCCTTCCTCCTCTTCCTTCTCTTCCTCCTTCTCCTCTTCCTCCTCTTCTTTCTCTTTCTCTTTCTCTTCTTCCTCCCTCTGCTGATTCTGTGGAGCAAGTTTGCGTCACTGGACGTGTGTGGTACCGAGTAGCCCCCTGGGCACCCAAAAAGGAAGTGCTTTCAGTTCTTTTCTAAATGTTTGTCCTCAAGATGAGTCACTGTCTCCGCAACAAGGCTTTAACAGTGATTAGGAGTGAAGCTGCAGTTTTCTGATTGAAGAATGAGCTTGGATTACCAAACCAGATACAGAAGCGCCCCTCATTTGTCCCTTGTTGCCTCGTCACTGGTGGGGTCCTTGAGAACTGGGGGTCTTAGCGGGGCCCAGCAGCGGAGAGCCCACTCTGAAACACGGCTGCCTTTGAGATGGGGGAGCCTGGCAGCAAGCAGCTGAGGCTCGTGCTCCTTTGCGGCAGTGGTTGCTGTGGGGGATTCTGGGAAACTAAAGCTGGATGCTCAGGAGAGCTGACAGCAGGAGGCTGGGGCAGCTCCGTTTGTTTTTGGTTTTTTTTTTTTTCCCAGAGTGCTTTCTAGGAGGAATTTCCCATTCGAGTAGCCAGGAGAGCAATGTCACCTTTTGTCTATATAGCACAGTGTTTCTTTCTGTCATTTATAGACAAGATTCCAGAGACCATTTTAGCATGCACCCATGCAGATCTCAATGACATGCAAAACTTGCTTTAACCCACCCCCCCCCCTTTTGTCAGAAATAAAATGTAACATGAAACTCCCTTGTCATGCATTCAGTGTCACTCACTCATTCGTGGTTTGCTGTGTCCCAGTTGTTTCTTCATACGTGTTGTATAGTCCTGAGAGATTCCTGTTTGGTTTTCCATTTCGTGTCCCATGCATTCTCAGCACCCTCCCGAGCCCAGGGCCATGAGGAGGAGTTGAGACTCGTTCTATCTCACATCTGCCCACAGGACAAGGATTAGAAGGCCGTCCAGCCCCAGGCCACCCGAGATGTTGCAGTGTTACTTCCCACAGGCCAGGGCCTGGCCAGGCCGGCTGGAAGCTTAAATTGTTAACCCATAACTGGTAAAATGAGTTGATGAGCAAGGGTGTCCCAGTGCCAGGGCTGACCCTGGAAGTAGCCCTAGCGTCCCCCTGGTGAGTTCTGCTGGTGACGGCATGGTGTTCCCAGGGCACTGAGTTTTCCCTTTGTGTGCACACGTGCCGCCTCTTAACTCCTCCGGCGTTGACAGAGCACATGTGTGTGCACTCCTGCACGGGAACCCTCTCAGGCAGCCAGGCCTTATTTACGTGTGTTGTTTTTTGCCTATTTCATATTCTGAGCCTTTTAGTAGCTATAGTGTAGTCACAATTAAAATTACTTTTGATGTTGTATAGTCCTAAAATGTATGTGAACTAGTCTCTTTTCAGAGGAGTAAAATGTCACTTTGAACCTTATACGGGTGGGCTTTGAAATCATTTTTATGGTATTCCCCCACCCCACCGGGCTTTATTCCTGTGATTTGACCTGTATTATGCAAGAAAGTTCCAAAACTCTAAGAGAAACTATGCAGACCCTGGGCTTTGGGTCTAGGCAGTCATTGAATTGGCAGGAGCCTGATTCCCCTGGATCCCCACGCTCAGACCCTTATTGTCAGTGAGCCGTGGCAGGCTCCGGTCATCCCTGCCGTTGACAGAGCTGGGCAGGGAAGGATGTGGTGATGGTGCAGAGCGTCCTTGTGCAGAAGACTGCACAGTGGTGGCGTGTCCCCTATGAAGGCAGCCTGAGGGGGACTTCCAGGGAAGGCTTCCCTCACTACCAGATGTGGTGGCTTGCTGCCGAAATGTCTCCCACTTTAGTAATATCTCAGGCACTGCGGTGTCTTTTGGAGTAACTCATGTTATGCTTATGTGCGGAGAAAAGGGTGGAGTGGGGAGGAGGGTGATTTCACTTGGACCCAGGGCTCCTTTCTTCCCGAGTCAGGGTGGGAAGAGAGGCTGGATGTCCAGGTGACTATCATAGACACACAAGATGGTATGCCAGGGTTGGAGCACAGGGCTCCAAAGAGCAGCTAGGACCAACTGGCAGCCTCTGAAGCTAGGGAGCACATTCTTAGGCAGAGCCTCATATTCCTATTTTGGTCAGAACAAACTTCCTTTTCCCCTTATCATCCTCCTCACAGTTGCCCAACTTCCAGTTTTTAAAGAGATTAGCAGCTACCACTTCCTGACTCAGTTTCCCTTGTTGGAGGGGGGCCTTCTGGCATGTTCCACTTAGGGTACTGGCGTTTGGATCAAGTGGTGCTGTAGGTCCTCATTTGGGGGCTCTGCTAGGCCCACCTCCACTTGGTCCTGGGTCCTCCTCACCCACATCCCTCAGGAGGTGTTCCCATCCTCAGAGGCAGAGTCTCAGCTGCTGACTGCATTGGAGTGTGGCCCCGCCTTCTGCCCCTGCCAGCAGAGACCTCACTGAGGCCCTGGGTGGGTGGAGGCTGCTGTTCTCACTGAGCATGTTCCCCAGGTGGGCATACCTTTGTATGAGGACCATTTTCCCAAGGCTAAGAGATCTCAGCTTTGAGCGCAGTGAACAGGTATATTTTGGATACTGGAGTGTTGGGGTTTAGGACATGTAGATGATTTATGGGAACAGAGGGACAGAGTCTGTGAAGCGTAGGGTTTTATGGCCAGTGGGTTTCAAATCCGTTGGTTATTTATTTGAAGACCCTGTTCCCCTCCTCTTCTCTATCAAATGCCTATCTGCAAGCTCACTCTCTTTTTCGCTCACTCGCTTGTATGTGCGTGCGTGCTCGCTCTCTCTCTCTCTCTCTCTCTCTCTCTCTCTCTCCCCCCCCCACCTCTGTCTCTCTTGTACCGGGGATTTGACCCAGGAGCATTCTACCTCTGAGCTACACCCCAGGACTATTTTATTTTGAAACAGGGTCTCACGAAGTTGCTGAAGGTCTCATTAAGTTGCTGAGGCTGGCCTTGAACCTGCAACCCTCCTGTCTCAGCCTCCCAAATACTGGGATTACAGGCGTGCACCACCATGCCGGCTAGGCTCCTTCTCTTTATTCTTGAGTCAACAGGATACCAGCAGTGTGTTTATTAATGACTGTATCATATAGTGCTTAATATGTGGCAAGCACAGTGCTAAGAGTTTACATACATTATCCCCTTTAATCCAGAAGCCAGCCTTTGATTAGGTATTATTCCTTTTACAGATGAAGAAACAGACTCTGGTGCAGGCCGAGAGCAGTAGTTAAGAGGACAGACTTCAGCCTCAGATGGCCCTGGCCGGGCAGGTCACTGGCTGCTCTCAGCCTCCACCTCGGACCCTCTCCACCTCTGGGCCTGAGGGTGGTTGTGAGGATTTAATGAGATAATGTATGCAAACACTTAGCACGGTGCCTGGCACACAGTAAGCGCTCAATAAATGGTAGTTATTTTTGTTGAGCTCAGCTGGTAGTTTGACCCACGCTGGTGTCATGCCAGAGACTGGGTCCTCAGCCACCACACTGCCACCACCCTGGACGCGTCTTGGTGTTCAGGGTCTGGAAGGTGCAAACACTGTCCCCCTGAGAGAAGTAGTCCAACTGTTGACACCCCTCCGACATCCTGGTGCTTCGCATGTTAGTTAGGAGGCCTGCCTGACCCAAGGGTAGAGGACATGAGGCTGGTCAGGAACTCTGTCCTGTGTGGGACCGGCTGGCCTGAGCGGCTTGCCCACTTCTGTGGCCGTGGTCTGGACTGCCCACGGGAAGGAGGACGTTTCCTCCTGCCTGGTGCTGCCTCCACTCTGGGCCGTGAGAGCCCGTCCACCGCGCTGGACCCTGCCCGGGCTGAGCTCTGTGCTCAGCTCAGGAACCTGCACTTCCCTAGACAGGTGGATGTTTTTAGGGGCCGAGAAGAGCAGGGAAAACAGACCTGCTCCAAGGCAGATTCCACCCACTAGAAGCCTGAAAGCTCTGCCCGCACCCTGAAACCCTAACGGTCTGGCTTGCTTCATTCTTTCTTAAAGGCATCAGTAGGTGGAGCTGATGACCATTGAGGACAGGCGATGTGCGGTGTTAACGTTGGGTTCTAGGGTAGCACACCATCAAATGGGTGGTTAATGAATGAAGGGAGAACAGACATGGGATTGAGTGCCAAGTGTTTCTTGAACTCGATGTTCTGACTGGAGAAGGGTGGCGGGTGTGTGTGAGGTGGAGGAGTCTCCTCTTTTCTCGTGCTGGCGGCTTAGCAGCTCCCATGAGATTCTTAAGCCAGTTGAATAATAACTTGCAACTACCAACTGTGGACCATTTCCTGGGTGGAGTGAGACCCAAAGGCCCGTTGCTAGAACTTAACGGTTAGTCATTCCCGAAGGTGGTGGTGATGACACGAGGCAGCGGGATGGTTGCAGAGGTTTTTAGTAAGCAGCTCTGTGGCAGCCGCATCCTGGGCTCGTCCCTGGGCTTGTCCTGGAGGTCCTCGTGCCCTCTCAGCTTGTGTTTGCCAGCCCTGGCGCTTCCTCCCTCATGGTGCCATCGAATGGAACGAGGAAGCCCTTTATCTGGAGAGAGGGATGCTCCGCCCTGGGGAGGGCCCTCTGGACATGGGTGACCGTCCTGCAGTGCTCTCTCAGGCCTTGGGCAGGGCCCAGCTAGGCAGCCCCCAGAGGACGTCCGCTGCACACAGCGTGCAGGAGGGTTGGCCACCTGGCCACCTGCCCCAGGTGGAAGCCTGTTTGCTGGCATCGTCCACACGGCCATCTCTGTCCTCTGCTACTGAATACTTTTTTTCTCCGTTAGGTTTGTGTACTGGTTTTGCTGGGTCTCCTCAAATGAACGCCAATGTAGAAAAGGGGTTAAGAGTGAAAGTGGAGTGGCAGAAGGTGCATGTTTTTAGAAGAATGGCCTTTGCGTGCCGTTCTTTTCAATCCTCTGTACACAGAGCTCTAATCTTTAGTAAACCGTGTTTCTGTCTTGCGTCGCCCTGGCTGGGTGTCTGGAGAGAGCTGAGCAGACACAAGGTGCCAATAAAACCAAAGGACTTAGGGGCAAGAGAACAAGTCAGGGGCTGGGAGGCAGAGCTTTGTTCTTGTGTGGGGGACTCCTGAGAGGCCATGGGGCAGCAGCAGGGGAGCAGGGGCCCGGAGTCTTGTGCTGAAGATAGACTAACGGAGGCCAGCTGAGGCTCATTGGCCCCAGGCCCCAGAAAACCCATCCAGGGAGATTTGAAGCTCATGGATTATCTTTTGGAGTTGATGCTGTTGCCATTAATTTCTATTGATATGTAATACCTTCCAAAACAGGAGGGAAGGCCAAAATTATAGAGATAGGTCAGAGCAGTGCCAGGGCAGTTTCTCGCCCACCCCCAGCATGTGTGGAGGGACGTGGTGTGGTCAGTTGTCTTGCACTGGTAGGCTGGGTGTTGATACAGTTTTCCTGTCCTCAGACACGGCAACCTGGAAGTGGCTCTTAGAGTCCACGTGATAGTCCTTTAGGTCTCCCCAAATGGGCGTGAACTTGTGTGCTCCCGCCGTGCTGTTACCCACCTTGATGTTTCACTAACTCAGTGTTTTTGCCACGGCTGATCTTTCCCTGTGCACCTCCAATCAGTGTTGAACAATACGTGTAGGTTCTCTTTCAACGCAGTATAAGAACATGATATATTGTACATTGGAAAGTATTTACCTTATTTATATACCTGAATGTTCCTATGACACAAATAAACCTATATTAAATTCTAGATTGTGTGTTCTAAATTTTAGATTGTGTGGGTTTTGGTGGGGGAGTTTTGAAGGGCAAGGTGCAGCAGGGCCTTGCTGACCTGGTGGGTGTCTGGGTGCTGCTGACCACTCCCTGCCTCTAGAGACACCTCCGCCTGTGACCTTCACGGCCTGCCTCCTGGCGTTCCTCCCACCTCTTGGTTTGCCCTGCGGCCTTCTTTCTGGGTGACTCTTTCCCTGCCCATCCCTTAGATAGTGGCACTTGGCCCAAGTTTCTTTCCCCCACTGAATTCCCTGCCAGATGTTCCTGCCCACGCTGAGGGCTCTGGTTCCCACACTCACGTCTGCAATGCTCAGGTCCCTGTCTCTAGCCCACATGGGCCTGTGCTTGCAGCTGCCTCTGACGCCTGTGCACTTTGCATGACCAGACCCAAACCATGGCCTTTTCTACACCTGCCCCGGGTCCAGTGTTCTCTTACCATTTGTTCTGCTGCACAAGCCAGTACCTAGGAGTGATCTCATCAGTAAACAAGGCCTGCCCGCCCTATCTTCAAAGTGTCCTTCCCATTCATCCTTACTGCCAGCCCTCTGGCATGGTCCCTTTTCCTTTCTTTTTTTAAATATGCTTTTATTGGTTCATTATAGACGCACATCATAATGTAAATCATGTTGACAATGACATACATGCACACAGCACTTGGTGCCCCCCCCCCCGTACCTCCCCATCTCCCGCCTTCCCAATACAGAGTACTGAGATTGACATTGGTATTTTCACGTATGTACACATAGTCAATGGTCCCTTTTATTTTCTTTTTGGTACTGGAATTTGAACCAGGGACATTCTACCTCTCAGTTATCCCCCTAGCACTATTTTGTGTGTGTGTGTGTGTGTGTGTGTGTGTGTGTGTGTGTTTGTGTGTGTGTGTGTGTAGGTATTGGTACTGGGGATGGAACCTAGTGGCAATCTACCTCTGAACTACACCCCCAGCCCTTTTTATTTTTTATTTTGAAACAAGGCCTTGCTAGGTTACTGACAGACTTGGTAAGTTTTTGAGGCTGGTATCAAACCTGTGATCCTCCTGTCTCCTCCTCCCAAGTACTGGGATTACAGGTGTGCACCACCATGCCTGACTTATTTTTTATGTTGAAAGAGGATTTCACTAAGTTGCGGAGGGCCTCGCTAAGTTGCTGAGGCTGGCCTCAAACCTGCGATCCTCCTGTCTCAGCCTCCCAAGTACTGGGATTAGAGGTGTGCACCACCATGCCTGGCTGGACAGTCCCCTTTCCCCTGCCAGTGTTTGTGCATCCTCCCGCCATGTCCCTGCAGCATGGCCAACTCTGCGAATCCATCTGTTACACCAGAGCTGGGGTGAGCTTTCTCAGCTTGGGATCCTTCAGTCCTTGGTTTAGGGTTCAGACTTGCTAATGGGGTCTCTAGGGCCAGCATCGGCACACGCTCAGGTCCTGCCCTCACACAGCCACATGGTGCTTGTCCTTGGTTCCAGACGTGCTCTCGTCCCCTGGCCTGGCAGGTGCTGCTTCCTGCTTGATTTCTTTCTTTCTCCTAGCACTCCCTCAGCCTGCCTAACTCCTGCTAACTCTCCAGGTCTCACTATTAGCAGCACTGGCTCAGGGAGGCCTGTGTGCCTCTTTGCCTGTGCTTCCTGCCTTGGGACCCTTTTATTCCTGGGGGATTGCAGTTACGGGTGGGAGGGTTGAAGGTGGACCTCAGTCTGAACTCTTGGGGGCAGGTGGGCCAGCCATGCATGGGCTAATGCCTTGGGCCAATGGAACCTCTAGTTTGTTTGGCCTTTGGAGGTGGGGGGAGGGCTCTGCTTTTCTTACCTAGAGGGACCCTAGCACTGAGTCTTAAAAAATGAATTGCTCTCCAAAACTCAGGATGCAAAAAACACTTTTACACCAGGCGTGGTGGCACACGTCTGTAATCCCAGTACTTGTGAGACTAAGAAGTATGCCAGGTTCAAGGCAAGCCTCAGCAACTTAGTGAGACCCTGTTTCAAGATAAGTAAAAAAGGCTCTGGGTGTACCTCAGAGGTAGAATGCCCCTGGGTTGGGTCCCCAGTGAGGAGGTAGAAAGAAGTAGGCAGATAGGGCCGGAGGGCCACAGGAGAAAGACTTCATTTCCTGAGAGGCAACAGATGCTAATTTCTAAAACTCCTGAAAGGACTAGACCTCCTAAATGAGTGATAATGAGACAAAAGCCTCCTGAGAGTGACCAGAGCGTCACAAAACTCCAGTTGTTCCTTCCAGGAAACACCCTCTGGGACCTCAACTAGAAAAGGAAACTCAAAGAAGCATATAAACCCCCTAGACCAGCCGCTCTAGTCAGGTTTCCCATTCTGGGAGCCCCTCCCCCTTGGGAGCTTTCCTCTCTCTTTCAGGTCGCATTGGCTTTGAGAGAGCGGTGTGCAATTGACGGCACTCGGCCTGGACAAATCCCGGGTAGTGACCCGAAGGCCTCTGCTGGACATCAAGGCTGACCGGGGCCCCAGGGGTGGCCTGTACCTCTTCGGCGATAGCATGGACTTTGGGAGAAAGCAGTTTGCGATTGACGGCGCGTGGCTTGAGCTACTCCCAACTAGTGTCCAGAAGGCAGCTGCTGGACTCCAGAGTCCCCACTGCCCGCGAGGGTGATCTACCTCTTTCCCCTTCCCTGTTCCCTTTACAATAAACTCCCCACTCGCCTTTCTGTTGTCTACAAGTGTCATTCTTCATACTTCGGAGACAAGAACCCAGTAAGGAAAACATCCGTTTCACCAGTACCTACCTACATATATACATACATAAATAAATAATAAATAAATAAAAAACAAAGCAAACAACCCCCCCACTACATTTATGTACTTTCCTAAACCAAACTCCAGCTGCAGTCCACTAGTTTCTACGCTTGCTGAGAAACTGAACATTAGTCATTTTCCTCAGCTCTGTTGCCCCCCAACCCCCTGTACCCACTTTCTTTTTGTTGTGGCGCTAAGGATTGAACCCAGGAGCACTCTCTCTCTGAGCTGGAACTCCAGTGCATTTTTATATTTTCTTTTGACACAGGGTTTCGCTAAATTGCCCAGGTTGGTCTCTAATTTGTAATCCTCCTGCCTCAGCAGTAGAAGGAATTACAGGTGTTTGCCACAGTGCCTGGCTGCCTTTTCTTCTCCTTGCAGCACTGGGGATGGAACCCAGGGCCTCACACATGCGAGACAAGTGCTCTACTGCTGAGCTACTTCTCCTGCCTTTTTAAAATTTTATTTCAAAACAGGGTCTTGCTAAGTTGCTCAGGCTGGCCTCCAATTTGCCATCCTCCTGCCTCAGACTCCCAAGTAGCTGAAATTACAGGTGTGCACCCCCGCGCCTGGCTGTCACTCTTGTACAGGGCTCTTGTGGTGCTAGAGAAGTAGTGGAGGCCACGTGACCTCGAGTCTGGTTGAAGGTTCTTTCTCCCAGGCCGTGGAGGTCCTTCTGTTCATGCCGAGGCCCCATTCAATGACCTCAGGGCACCGGTGCAGATGCCTGCATCTGATGTTATTCCATCTCAGAGCTCCCAAACACAGGCCTGGATGAGCTCCATGCAGTCAACAAACACTTGTGTAGTGCTGCTCTGCACTGGGCCCTGTTGAGACACTGAGCATGCAGCCACGAATAAAGTCCCTGTCCTCATGGAGATCATTTTATTTATTAATTGGTACTGAGTTTGAACCCAGAGGTGTTCTACCCTTGAGCTACACCCCCAGCCCTATTTTATTTTTTATTTTGAAACAGGGTCTCGCTAAGTTGCTGAGGCTGGCCTTGAACCTACGATCCTCCTGTCTCAGCAGCACAAGTACTGGGATTACAGGCGTGTGCCACTGCGCCTGGCTCATGGAGCTCATTTTGGGAGAGGACAGCAAACACATTAAGTTGGTAGTATGTTAGATGGGAGAAAAATGTAGCCAGGTGAGGGGAACAGGGAACGCTGGTGGGGAGAGGCGGTAACTTTAAATAGGGTGATCAGGCAAGGCCTTGCTGCCAAGATGGTGTTTAGGCAAATGGATGCCCCTGGAGGATGCAGGGGAGGGACTCCAGGCCCCAGGTGACTCCAATGTGCAGCCGAGGTGGAGAACAAGTGGTTGAAACTCCAGTGACTTCAGGCCCTCTGCCACCCCCAGAGTGCGCTGACCCCTGCTGGAGCGTCCCCTGCGGCGACCCTGGGGGTGCAGAATGCTGTGTGCCTCTGGGTCCCTCTGCGGGCACTCACCCTGTCTTCTTGCATCTCATAGACTGACTCTGACTCCTCTTTTACATGACAGTGTAACTGTCTGCATGTGGCTCCTGTCCCTCCTCTAGCCAACAGCAGCCTCATCTGTTTCTCATCGTACTCTTCACTCTTCCTTACACAGCATGACCCCTTCAGCCCCTGTGCTGTGCTGACCAGTGTCTGGACACATGGCTTATCCTTCTGGGGGTCTCTATTGCTGCCTATAAGTGTGCGTGTGTGTGTGTGTGCGCGTGCGTGTGCACGTGCGCAGGAGATATGCCCAGGATCCTGTGGACACCAGAGGCTCCTCAGAGCCACTGCCCAGGAAATATCCGTGCCCTCCTGTAGTTTTAAGGATCCCTATACTCTTATGAACTTGGCAGTCATCAGAGAGAAGGGTCAAAGAGGGAGCCCTGAGGATAATAAACCAGCTGGGTGTGGTGGCTCACATCTGTAATCCCAGTACTTGAAAAGCTGAGACAGGAGGATCCCAGGTTCAAGGCCAACCTCTGCAATTTAGCAAGACCCTGTATCAAAGTCAAAATAAAAAAGGAAGCTGGGTGTGGTGGTGCACACTTGTAATCCCAGTACTTGGGAGGCTGAGACAGGGGGATCATAGGTTTGAAGCCAGCCTCAGCAACTTAACAAGACCCTCAGCAACCTAGAGAGACCCTGTTTCAAAATAAAAAAGGGCTAAGGGTATATCTTGGAGGTAGAATGCCCCTGGGTTCAATCCCTGGTCTCATACACACACACACACACACACCACACACACACACCACACACACACACACAACATTTTATAATGACAAAAGGGTTAATCCATAAGGCTAATATATCATGTATATATATTCTTGGCAACAAAGCTCCAAAATACATAAAACAAAAACTGACAGAATTCAAGAGAAATAGACAATTTAACAATAATAGTTGGAGACTTCAATACTCCATTTTCAATAATTGGTAGAACAACTAGGAAGAAGACAAACAGGGAAGATTTGTACAACATTATAAACCAACTAGACCCCACAGACATCTGTACTCCACCAACGATAGCAGAATACAGACTTTTCAAGTGTACATGGAGCGCATCCCAGGAAAGCTCACTTGCTAGGGAAAAAAGAAGCCTTGTAAATTTAAAAGAAGTGAAATCATACAATGTTCTTCAACCAGAATTCTGTGACAACAGATGGAAATTTGGGAAGTTCAGATATGTGAAAGCTAAACAAAATGGATCAAGGCAGAAATGACATGGGAAATCAGAAAATACTTTGAGATGAATGAAAATGAAAACACGACATGCTAAAACATCTAGGATGCAGCAGGAGCAGTGCCCAGAGGAAAGCTTGTCGCTGAAAATGCCTGCATTAAAGAAGAGCTCCAGCCGGCCGTGGTGGCGCACACTTGTAATCCCAGTACTTGGGAGGCTGAGACAGGAGGATCACAGGTTTGTGGCCAGCCTCAGCTACTTAGTGAGGCCCTCTGCAACTTAGTGAGACCCTGTTTCAAAATAAAGAATAAAAAATAGGGCTGGGGGTATAGCTCGGAGGTAGAATGCCCCTGGGTTCAATCCCCAGTACTGCAAAATAAATAAATAAATAAATAAATAAATAAATAAATAAATAGCTCCATCTAAAGACACGGGAAAAGGGAGAGCAAACTAAACCCAAAGTGATGGAAGGAAATAATAAAGAGTAGAGAGGGAATTAGTGAAATAGAGAACAGAAGAACAATGGAGAAAATTAACAAAATGGAAAATTTGGCTCTTTGAAAAGATCAACTAAATTGATGAATTCTTTAGACTGACCAAGAAAAAAGGAAAGAAGACTTAAATTATTAAAGTCAGGAATGAAAGAGAGGACATCATTACTGTACTTGCTGAAATAAAATGGTGTGTAAGGGAATACACTAGCGAATTAACACAGGAGGCATTTCTAGGACATATTCCTAGAAAGACACAAGCTACTGGAACTTACTCCAGAATAAATACAAAATCTGAATAGACCCGTAACCAAAAAAGATATTGAATGAGCGATTGTCCCCCCCCCCATGATCTTCCAGAAAGCTCAGTCCTGAATGAGTTCCCTGGAAAATTCTACTAAATATTTAAGAAAAAGTTTCTAACAATTCTGCATAAACTCTTTTAAAAAATAGGAGAGGAGGGAACATTTCTCAGCTCATTCCATGAGGTCAGCAATGTGCTGATAATCAACCCAGACATATACATCACAGGAGAACAACAGATCAATAACTCGTATGAAATAGATGCAAAAATCCCAGCAAAATAGTAGCAAACTAGCTGGGCGTGGTGGTGCACGCTTGTAATCCCAGTACTTGGGAGGTTGAGACAGGAGGATCGCAGGTTCGCGGCCAGCCTCAGCTACCTAGTGAGGCCCTCTGCAACTTAGTGAGACCCTGTTTCAAAATAAAGAATAAAAAATAGGGATGGGGGTGTAGCTCGGAGGAACGCCCCTGGGTTCAATCCCCAGCACCACACAAAAAAAAAATAGTAGCAAACTAAATTCAGCATCATGTAAGAAGATTATGCTGTCATGTGTTGCTTAGTGGTTGGGATAAGTTCTGAAAATGCAGTTAAATGATCTTGCCATCATGCGAACATCATAGAGCATACTTAAACTATGGTGGCCACATCAGTCTCATGAGACCACTGTCACATATGCAGTCCATTGTTGACCAAAAATGTTGTTATTTCAGGTGTGGTGATGCAGCCTGTAATCCCAGCTACTTGGGTGGCTGAGGCAGGAGGATTGCAAGTTCAAGGTCAGCCTGGGCAACTTGGATCCTGTCTCAAAATAAAATACTAGCAAAAAGGGGCTGGAGATGTAGTTTAGTGGTAGAGGACTTGCTTGCCTAGTGTGTGTGAGACCATGGGTTTAATCTCTAGTACCACAATAACAAAATGATGTTCGTACTACCCAAAGCAATCTACAGATTCAGTGCAGTCCCTAATATAACCTCATGATGTTTCTACAGAAATAGAAAAAACAACAAACAAACAAACAAACAAACAAACAACTGCTACAATTGGGTGTCCATGGGAGATGTGTGAGCTGACTGGAAAGTTAAAAGAGAAAAGTCAACTCAGCTAGGCATGGTGGCATGGAGGTGCACGCCTGGAATCCCAACACTTGGGAGGTTGAGACAGGATCACAGGTTCAAGAACTGTACATGGTAACTTCGTGAGACCCTGTTTCAAAATAAAAAATAAAAAAGGCTGGGGGTGTAGTTCAGAGGTAGATTGTTGCTGGGTTAACCCTCAGTACCATGAAAAGGAAGGAAGGAAGGAAGGAAGGAAGGAAGGAAGGAAGGAAGGAAGGAAGGATGGATGGAAGGAAAAAGGAAAAATCAGAAGCAAAGGCGTCTCCACGACTCCTCCTGGTGAACAGACCTCGGGAAGAACTTGACCACACCTTTCCTGGACCACTTGTTGGGACTCAGTCATCAAAGCTCCCCCCTCCCTACTGTTCGGCCCGCCTTACACAGAGATTCTCCCATATAACACCATGTGGGAGCTCCTAAGCAAAATCCTGAGGGGAAGAGAAATGGTCCCGGTGACAGCAACTCCTCTGAGCAGGGGAAGGAATCCCAGAAGGTGGATGGGAACTCACCAGCAGAAATTAGGAGATGGAAGCCACACTGACACAGAGGTGAGAAAGCAGGTTAGATCCAGGCACCTGTGAGGATGTCATGGGAAGACACGATGACTTCTTGTGGGTTCTTGGCTCCGGGTCAAAAAGAATTTCAGCACACTCCAGTCAGAGATAAAGGTATAGGTTCAATTTAAGAAAGGTGGGGATATACACTTAGGGAAAGCGCGGGCCATCTCAGGGGTGTGAGAGCCGTAGCAGAGAGGAGCTCAGAGGGGCACAGAGAGCGGCTGCAGAGAGAGAGAGAGAGAGAGAGAGAGAGAGAGAGAGC